>VUQI01060959.1:40980-66051 GCA_015106735.1 Paratilapia polleni
CTTAATGTGTTTAAAGGAAAAAAAGGAGATGTAGTGCAAAAAACCAACACTTTATGCAAGCAAGCAACTCTTAGTCTAGCTTAGCATGATAATTACAGAAAACAGTTTGCCTGGTTCTGTCCAAAAGTTTAAAAAGCTCTAAAGCTCACAAACAAAAATGATAAATGTGTTTAAAAGAGGAAAAAAAGTACTATAATAATAACAGTTTGCTATTTTACATCTGTCATATGCCAGACTTGAACAAAGGACTATACAGCTGTGTGAAAAACAAAGTTTCCACAAGATCCCAAGTAGCCCTAGTGCCTCCATAGAAAATAAGAGGGTAGATAGCAGCCAAGTGCTGCTAATCAAATGCACTTCATTAACTGATGATCAGCAAGTCCGGCCACCTCTATAAAAGCAGAAGTTGTGCCAATTTGCTGGTCTGGAGCATTCAGGTGTGTGTTAACGCAATGCCACAATCTTCCCAGGAATGGACATTCCAGCAAATTCACCCCGAAGTCAGACTGTGCAATGCTCAGAGAAACTGCAAAAAACCCAAGAGCTACATCTCTACAACTCTACAGACCAAACAGGGTTTGTTTTTCAGCCACAGGACCCGGGCTCCTTGCAGTCACTGAATCAACCATGAGGGTGTTATCAGTGTGAACACCTAATTATATACGGGAAAGTAAATAAGTACATTTCCCAAAATATGGAACTATTCTTTTAAGCCATTATAGATTAAATCATAACAGCTGCTAAACTTGAATGTCACATGATCCCTCTCTGTGATACCTAAACAAGAAACAGAAAAGGCTGAGTTGTGAGTCTCTGTTGAAACAAGTTACTATTTCTTAAGTCAAAAAAATAACTTTGATGCTTACTAGATAAAGCAGTTAAACCAAAAGGCTGACAAAGACCTTTTCTATGTGTTTGCTGATCCTATACCTCTACAGCAAACCTCCACCTTCCCAAAGACACAATTTTTGAGCTATGTAGAGTTATGGTTCAGTGAATCACACAAGCACAGTCCTGCTTTGATCCAGGATGTTAATAAAATCAAGGCCAAAGGGAACATGGCCACCCAGAGGAAATCCTGTAGGAAACAGAAAGTGCTGAAGGAAAGTGGGTGGAGAATGGCAGTGATATCATAGGACAACAGTGTCCAGACTATCAATAACAGTTTTAGTAAAAGGACAAAATCATAAACGCATGTCTTCACTATAAGAGTTACTAGTTCAGACAGGAGCTGTTGCACCTTAAGGAATCACTTCTACTCATTAACTAAAATCACACAAGACATCATATCCTACTTATTCAGTTGCAGAGGAAACAGGCCATGACAATAGGAACGCTTAAAGTGAGAAGGAATTTAGCAGACAGATGTTTAGAGTTCACCTGAGGGCAAATTCAACCCACAATCTGGAGGAAAAAAAAACATTTAGCACATCTAGCTGCAGGTTAAAAGAAAAAGGGGGAAACAAGGGAAACACACACACACAAGAAAACACACAGAGTTTTTGTTTTGCCGGGATATATTTAGAGACCCACCTGAGTCAAGCAGAAGGCGCACAACATCCATCTTCCCAAAGAGAGCTGCCTCGTGGAGGGCACTGCCATTCTCGGTCTACAAGAGATGGAGAGAACATTTGTGTATTAATATTTAGTCACTTTAACTATTGAAACCGGAGACAAAAATAGACATCAAAAACAGAAGTGGATTGAAAGCACAAAAGGCATTACAAAAAAGGCACAGGGATTAAAAGGGAGCAAAAAGGCAATATTTTGATTTGATACAATCTTTTTTTTCCCCTCGCTGGCAGTTAAATGAAAGAGATTTAGCGAGATTAAAACAAGTTACATTCCCTCGCCTGCAAACAGCATGAGGCCACAACGATTTCAAACCATTACACAAGCAGCAGGCGCCTGTGTGGAAACGTCCCAGTTTCCCTCACCATACACTGGCCCGTATCAGCCTCCAGTCCAACTAATAGAGATATTACAGATATGATGCAACACGCTGAAAGTAACATGAGGATGGTGCCAGAAAGTGTCTCATCTCAGATCAGCAGTGATGAGAGAGACGATTATTCTGACAAGGATACATTTAAAAAGTCCAACACTTGGGTCCAGCAACATAAAGAACAGCTGTTTAATCACACAGCCTGAGCGTGAATTGGACCAAAATAGTGAGATTTAAAGCCACCAGGTGTAGAATTTTTATGTTACAGCATATTTTGCTGATGCTAATGACTGATATCCTGGGACACGGATTGCACACATAGGAAAGTTTTTCCTCCACAGAGGAATTTTTTTCCATACCCTCAAGAGAGGTTTAAGCCAGAGCCAGGGAGGCTTCACCCTGAAACCTACAGGACCCAATATCTACTACCATGCCAGACACTAGAGGACACCCACAAAGGGTCTGAGTCCATGTCCCAAGGGATCAGAGGTACAGTATATCTGGCAGATGGTTTCAATATTGTGGCTTATCGGTGCACACGTTTTAATGTTTTTGTTGGTTTTTTTCCTGTTGGTTTGAGTTATTTTTAGGCATTGATTCATATTTTTTAGTCTGCCAGGAGAACTAAAGTCAAATTCATTTTTATATAACCTAAAATCAACAAAGTAGGGTATCAAGCAAAAGAGCCTGACCGATTCATCAGCGGGCCGATATTATCAGACGATATTAGCTATTTGCCAATGTATCCGTATCAGCATTTATAACAGCCAATAAATGAAAACTAAAAAAATAAACAAGAGAAGGTGGAAACACCCTTCAACCACGTTATGAACGTTGATGTTATATACTTTGTCCATCAGAGGGAACTCTGCAACTTTCCGGTTGGCAGCATGTGTTTGGAACGCCACAAACGTAACAACCAGCTGATCCGAGCAGAGTCAGGCAGAGTATAAACGAGTAAATAAATTTTAAAAAACTACACATAACAAATGTTAGGGGAATTTGTTTATGTTTTGTGTGTGAAAGAAAAAAACTATCGTCCGATATATAGGAATATTGGATTTTTGACTCACCAAATATCGGTATCGGTATTGGTCTTAAAAATCCTATATCAGTCAGGCTCTATCAAGTAACGTATAGGGAACTTGTCCACTGTATTTCTGCTTCAGTCTATTGTTTCCATACACAAATAGAATAATTAAGAAAAGCAAGGTACAAAAATAGGTCAGGTCAGTAGGTGAGGACACTCAGGTATATTAATCAGAGCATACTTAGTGACTCATTTTAGCAATTTTTTCAAGAGAATGATGATATTCTCAATATATATCACAGCTAAGTAGCTAGCCTGCTGTTGTGGTCATCTTTAACATCATTCAGGTACTTGAGACTCTCATCCTGCAGTCCAACTGCTTTTGAGATCCACTGCAAGCTGGAGGGCCATTCCAACCAGAACCAGCAAGAGGTCATGAACTGCTTCTGCTACACCGACCTCAGCAAGGCTGCAGAGCAGAACAAGGACTATTAGCTGTAGTTGAAGGGACTCACTGGAAAGGTAGCTGATTATTAAGCTCAGTTATTTATTTGTTAAAGCATACTTGGCAATATTTAATGATATAAATAAAAAAATAAATCTAAATGATATAATGATTAAATTATATATTGTTTATGCAGGTGCACACACACACACATGCTAAAAAACTCAAATCCATATCTAAGGGGAACCCTGTAACTATACCTTTACTTCTGACAAAGTTACTGCTCCACAACTTTACAGGACATTATGAGTCTGTAGGTCTTTATGGAACATTAAACATACTGCCCTGCACACCTTGCTGCAAGGAAGACAGCCCATCAGGGATACTGAGGACCTAAACTTAAACACACATGCATAGACACGTGCACTCACACATTTGCGTATATGCAGCCATAAAAGGAACATACTGCCACATACACAGCAGCACGCATGCTGAATCTGTTGCATCCTTCATGGTTGCCTTCTGACAACACAGATGAAACCCTGGACTGAATAAAAGTCCCAGCCGTAATGAAGACAAATTATCTGGACGACAGCCAGATCTGCTGATACATACGCTGCCAGGAAATTCTGCTCAACGCAACACTGCACCACATCAGTGTGGTCGGAATAGTCAACTTACTCTTTTGGTTTCCTCTGACACAAAGATGTCATCACCACAGAGAAGATATTGATGGCAAACCGAAGCTACGATGCCATATGCCACAACTCCTCTGTCTTTAAAGGGTCAAAAGGTCGAAGATCCAGATCACTTAGACAAATCCTGCAGGTGTAAATCCAAAGGGAAAACAGACGAGACGTCAAATTTGTAGTGCCAGTGAATTTATCAAAATGTGGAAGTCTACCCTGTGAAACTAATCCCCTATCCTCATGCAAGTGAGAGGAGGTGGGAGCTCAAGAAGAGTTCCACCCCCTATTCCAATATAGGCATCTTGCCCTCCTGAACCTCCTATGCCACTTCCTGTCCTATTTCCCATGGCGATTATGCAGTGATGTCATGAGGAAACAAGCAAGGCGATTCTCACTCTCAAGAGTTTCCTGCAATTGAAAGGCAGATGAATCTGTTTCACGAAGGCTGGAAGAAATGTAGCAATCACTGCTCATAATGGGATGACTGGGTAACTGTGTGAACGTGAATGCTCACATCATTCCTCTTATGCACGCGTGACAGAAAAATAGGCTTCTATGTTAATCAAAAGAGCTGTCTGCACTGCAAGCATTAAAGGCCCAAAGTGTATTTTTATGCTTTCTGTAGACAGTATTGGTGTTTATGTACAAGTGTGTGTGTGTTTATAATAAACTTTTGCCCTGTGTTGGCTATAGACCACCCAGCAGCACGTTCCTCCATACTGTAGGGATTTCCCCTCATTATTATGGAAACAGAGGATGAAGGAGAGTGTGTGAGAGCGAGAGAAAGAAAGAGAGAGAGGTATAGAAAGACAGAGAGGAGAAAAGAGAGAGAGAGTGTGCTGCTTGTATAAATTATTCATTCACACTCAGACAGACCTATATGGCTTGACTCCAATTACTGACCTGTGCTCTCTCTCTCTCTCTCTGTCTCTTACACACACACAGACACACACACACACACACACACAGACACACACAATTTGCTTTCCATTCTTGGGAGGCCATCTGTGACTCGCCCACAGCATCCACTCTGCACCATCAGCAGTATAGTACAGCTCTGACAGTAGTGGCCTTGCAGAAAATACAGAGAGAAAGAACGGGAGAAACAAGAAGAGGAGAAAGGGAGAAGGGGGGAACGTAGATGGGAAAGAGAGGACAAATTAAAACTTGCTGTGTTTCTCACTTAAGTCACATTTAAAAAGCCTTTTCTCTTCAGGGAAGCCATTAAATCTGCCTGTTTACCTGATGTTATTGCAGCTGAACGTCAACTGCAAATAGAGATATGGAGCTTTTATAAAACCACAGACTGTATATAAAAGATAGACATGGCCTCTAGGTCTGAAAAGTGTAGGCAGTACTGATTTGCCTTAAACCTGCATACCCCCCCCGAAAAAAAACAAAACAAAACTGACTGCATAGAGAAAATAACTGTACTTCTCATTTGATTTATGGCCTTTGTAAACACTTTCGTGGTACTTTTATGGCCTCAATTGCTAGTTTCAAGTCTTATTTAATAGAGCAGGGTGTTAATTTTGCAATTTATGGTCCTATTTCGAGTAAAATAAACAATAAAGGAGGTTATGACATCTGGTTTTAAATAACCTGTGGTGCCAGCCAAATTGATAAACTCAAAAGTTTCAAAACGGTAATCCACAAACCAATGTGTGACATCACGGTAGCTACATCCATCTTTTATATACAGTCTGTGAATAAAACCAGGAGATGATGTGTAGATGATGTCACATCACATGAATAGAAAAACTCAGTCTTTAGCTATTGCTGTGCATTACACTTTCATTGAGATTCTGTGAAAATCCCATTTAACAGAAATGCTTGCCATTATAGTTGAGCAGTGTTTGACCCCTGTTCCAGGTCAGATGACATGTGTAGGCTCAAACTAATTGACCACCAAGTTTAACCAACCAAGGGGGCAATTTCACTCGCCAAGTGTGCAACAGCTTCTCTCAAATTATCACCTAACGTGTAATAATGATGGCTAATAGAGCAAAAAAGAAACCGCTGCCTCTGTGCATTATTTTCAGCAAAAAATAGACACGAGCATAACAAAAGTCAAGGGTAAATTGCGGAGAAGATTGGAGATATCAAAGAATTGCAGTGCTCTTGATCACCAGGTAGAGAGGAAAAGAGAGAGCGAGAGATTTGCAGAAGTGTGAATAGTGGAAGAGATGAGGCAAATCAAAGGCGTGTAGTGTTCATCTTCTTTAGACACATGGAGCCTGAGGCCAAATCCCTGCAGAGAAACCCAGCCCTCCTCTTCAGATCTGAGCAGGCATGCACACATACAGGCACAAACATACACACACAGCCTGTAACAAGGACAGAAGGCAGAGAAGATAGGTGCAGTGCCGCTGAGTCATGCATCTCCACACTGTGAGAGCCCCACAGTGATTCCCATATAAAGAGGTCAAATTGTTTCCAGAGATGAAATCCACACAAACACACATCCATGTCCATGCCCATCAAATTCTTCTTGTGAACATGTTCTAGAGAACACTCCAGAACAGAATGGAATAGAACAGAATGAGAGAATGACATAAAGCTGAGATTTGTTTTGCAGTCAGACCATCCTCAGTCCACACACTATTTATACTGTATATAAACTGTACTTTACACAGCCAGGAAAAGGGAGAACATAGCATCTGTTATGCCATATGTCTTAGCAGCGAATGAACATTGAGTCAGATCAGATTTTGGCAACAGCAGAAGTTAACTTCTAGAGTCTCAGTCTCTCAGATTCGTCCCCTTTATCTCAGTCTTTATGGCAACAACTACACATTTTAGATCCGTCAAAGCTTTCAGGGCACAAAAGGAGATTTCCTATAAAGGCTTTGAAGGATTGTTTTGTCTCATCTATGTACAAACTCTGATCGATCTCTGTTTCTGTGGCTTCCCGGCAGAAGTGTCTCTTGATTCAGAATCAGCAGCTTTCGGAGGTTTCAGAGTCTGACCGTGCTCTGACACTCCTGGAACTGCTTTTCAGCTTCAGTCCTTCGATCCAAACAGCAATGACTCTAGTAAAGAGGTGTGAAACACCAACCTCCAACAGTGTATTAATAAGTATATAGTAATATAGTATAATAATAATAAACTTTACCACCACCACAAACCTGAATTTTGTACTTTTGAATAAAGATTTCTCAACTATGTATTGCCATAAAATCTAATACAGACATTTATAATCCTCTGAGAATGCATTGTAATAACTCTGGTGATCTCATTTTTCCAAAACTATGAATTATTAACTGCAAAACAAATGACATTCTCAACATCTGAAAGCATATCTTGTTAACTGGCAAAAATCAGCATGCTAATTTGTACAACTTGTTAAAAAACAGTGCACGACTTTTCATAGTTTTCAGTAATGAACGGTGTGGAGTCCTGGAGCGCAAAAAACACTGGACACCTCATACAGTATACCCCTTACACTGTCGCCAGGATGAAAGTGTACAGAAGTCCCTATGTAGTATTTTCATTGTGAAGGGGGTATGTTTGGGGGGGGTAAAAGATGAGAAATCATTCATTCATTCATTCATTCATTCATCATTCAACGCAAAGGTTAGCTAACATTAACTAGCTACAGTGCTTTATTAGACCACCCGTCATAAAAACGAGAAAGACCATCCAGCCTCACAAAGTGCTTTAATGCGGACTCTTTGGCATAAACCTTACACTGGGTGGTGGTCTAATAAATTTGTTAAGCACTGTATCTAACGTTGATCAATCAGTTGTTAGTTATAAGGTCACTATACTCATCATTCTAGGGGAGTAGAGACAGTAATATTCTGCTTATGTTATCACAATATGTTATGATTTCAAAACTTATTTCCAATTTCAGTTTAAATGACCCACTGACCTTAGCAGAAAAGGAAGAATTGGTGCTTTGGCCACTGCATGGGGTTAGAAGGGGTTACTGTTAGTCATTATTGCATCCAATTCAACAACTACCTGGTTAATAAATAAATAAATAAATGCTGGCAGCAAAGGAAAGCCTGTTTTGCCTCCCAAGTGTCCAATCCCTTAATGTGACTTGATGTGCAAACTATGAATTTTTAAGGCAAACATGCTAGCAATCCGCAACAATTTCACAGAGCAGCTAGCTAGCATTAAATCCTTGTCTTGTTTAAAGGCTGATGTCTGTAAAAATTTTTGTACTTGAATATTTTCAAGTTATAAAAAAAAAAAACTTCTGGAAAGAACTAAACTGGCTAACACAGAGCAAATTATTTCCATACATCTTCTACTGTTTGTATGAGGTCAGGTGGTGTTGGCAGCAGAATAAGCAGCAGCACTCCCCAGCAAAGTTTTCCAGTTCCTCCTCAGGTATCCAAAGACCCCCTCACCATTTAAGATATGTAGTGCATACAGTGAGTCTGGGGTCTCTTAACAGCTGGACACACCTGGAAAACCTCCAAAAGGTACTCAAGAGGCAACTTGAGCTGCTGCCTGTACCACCTCAGCTGGCTCCTTTCCATATGAAGGAGCAACAGCATTACTCTGAGCTTCTGGTTACTGTAATCTCTGCCAAAAATCTCATAAATCCTACCTCTACTCTAAGGCTGAGCCCAGACACCAATTTCAGCTGCAAAGTATGTGTTAGAACATAACACCCACATTACTGCTTCACCAATCCATCTGTCCAAGATCCCAAAATACAAAACAACTGCAAACAGCATTTTAAGAGCAGTTTTAATAAATAATAAACTGAATCCTAGCCAAACTACACAACTTTTACCACAATGGTCAAAATCCTGAAACCAGCATAGAATGAGCAATGGTCAGACCTCATAATGAGCTGTGCCAGATGACAGGGGCAACTTCCGTCCATGTTGCATCTTATCGCAACCAAAAACAAGAAGTATCTGTAGTTGGGCAGCAGGACGTTGCAGCAGTTAGCACTGTCACCTCACAGCAAAAGGTTTCTGGTTTGACGCCGTCGGCCATGTGGGGCTGTTCTGGGTGAAGGCTGCATGTCCTCCCTGTGCCTGTATGAGCTCTCTCCCACAGTCCAAAGACATGCATGTTAGATTAACTGGTGATTCTAAATTGGTCATAGGTGTGAATGTGAGCGCGAGCGTGGTCTGTCTCTCTGTGTTAGTCCTGTGATAGACTGCTGACCTGTCCAGGGTGTACCCTGCCTCTCGCCCAATGACAGCTGGGGGAGGCTCCAGCGGCACCAAGACTCTGAATTGGATAAATGTTTAAGAAAATGGATGGATGGATCTATAGTTGGAGCCCTTTGGAGAGGAGAATGAGACATAAGATGACAATGAATGAATGGGCAATCACAAGTGGCTTCATTTTTTAATAAATAGCACCATCATTAGCAGGCACTGAATGTCTCTACAGCCACCAAGCCAACAATTGGTTGTGGTGTGTGTGTGCTGCCTCAACAAACTTTGGCATGTGGGCTTGTGGTGTGAGCAATACAGTAATAAGTCCAAAGAGACCAGTTAGTACAGTAAAGGCCTATATTTCTACATTTAAGACAAGTGAGAAAAGTCAAACAGCTTTTCTCCAGAGAAAGACAACAGTGTTCAAGAAAGCAGCAAAGCGTGACTGCATTTTGACAAGACTTCACAAAAAACAAATGGCCCAGAAAGGGCAAGGACAAAGTTGTATTTGAATGGTACAGATAAGTCAGAATACACAAAAAGACAAAATGTAAGGGAGAGAGGAGCGGAGCAGTCCAAACTTCACATCAGAAACCGAGCCGTAATGAAGCTCCACATACTGTAACTGACTCCGTGTTTCCTCTAATGAAAATGTAAAGAGATGTGATAAGAAGGGACCTCTCAGGAACACCTTGTCCTCGTTCTTCTCCTCTTCTTCTTCCTTCTCCTCTCTCAGTCTGTTCTCCCAATCAATTATTCATCCCTCACCACCACCAAACCATGGGAGGCATGTACCACATATTATAAATATATATACATATATACATATATACCGTATGTTCTCTGATACACACACAAATAATGAAAGCAGGCATCCACTTCCAAAAGACTCTTCCAAGCATCCATGCCTGTGGTGAATCATTTATGTAAAAACAAAGACTAACTTCTGTATTTTCCTTTGTTAAAACAGAAGACTGCAGCTTTTCAAATATTCACATATAGCAGAAATGACAGGAGGAAGGAGATTTTGAAAGATTTAGTTCAGCAAAAGAACAAAGAGATAGAGTTTGTTCTTCACCCTGAGTTGTATCAGATAATAAGAACAAAATGTCAAAGTCAAGTACCACTGTATTACCCATCACCCAAACATATCTCACCTTACTTGCTTCTGTAGCTGTAAATGTTTACACATCTGTCTTTTTCAAAGTGAAATCACCTAAAATACAACATTTTACTTACTGATTGGAGCACAATCAGAAGGTGTTGTTTTTCTTTAGTAAATAGAATTCAGTTTAAGATACTCAAAGCAACAAATGCTTATATTTGTGTAAGTCAGAGCCAAAAGTGTCTTTCTATTATAATGACAAGGCTACTCATGATAATCCACTAATCTCAATGTGTGTCCAGCTGTCCGTCTCCACGCCAATTAAAACAGCTTATGCCAAGTTCTGCGGATAAGTGTAAAAAGGAATGTGGTTCATCCTAAGCCAAACTGTGCATTTAAATCCTTGGATGTTGACACAAGAAAACACAAAACAGCTAAAAGTGAATTCCTCTTACCACACAGTTGACGTCCATGCCGGCCTCAAGTAGAGTCTGGATGGTGCTGTAGTGTCCGTTGCGTGCAGCCAGGTGAAGCGGAGTGTGTAGCCGAGTGTGGCTAGTCATGAGGTTGGGGTGAGCACTCACCAACATGCGCACCACCTGTGCACAAAAACACAGCCACATGTCAGTGACAAAACAGCAAGCTTTGAGGGAACTAGGCCACTGGTCACCTTCATGCACCTGCTAAAAAAATGACCATAAACAGGAATTTCAACAGGAATTTGATTAACAAAAAATAAATGAATCTGATGTCAAGCAATTGCATGTATTGTGACCCACATCCACACTTAACATACATCTCTTTTCTCATTCCTTTCTCTACAGCAGGTTAATGCATGCAGATGTCAGTAAAGCCATGGTTGGGGTATCTTACTTTTTTCTGAAGCAGTTGGTTATTTAAGCTCGATATATATCACAGAACACACAAGCCTTTTTATGTGCAACTTGGCTCTGTGCACTGATGCAGTAGCTGCATTTCCTAGTTAGAAAGTCCATTATTAGCATTACTTCATTCTCAGAGATGAAGAAGGACAGAAGAAAGATAGGACAAAAGAGGAAGATGCATCATTTGAGCATTATCTCTGGTGCTTGCTCAAAAACAGGGTTGTCTATAGTAAGCAGCCAATTAAATAATGTGTACACACTCATTGGCCACTTCAGTAGGTGCTAGTATCTGGTTGGAACCCCTTTTGCCTTCAGAACTAATTCTTCGTGGCACAGATTCAACAAGGTGCTGGAAAACATTCCTCAGAGATTTTGGTCCATATTGACATGATAGCATCATGCAGTTAATGCAGATTTGTCGCCTGCACACCCATGACTCAAATCTCTCATTCAACCACATCCCAAAGGTGCTCTATTGGATTGAGATCTGGTGACTCCAATCTTCCACTGTCCAATTTGTACCCTCAGTTTCCTGTTCTTAGCTGACAGGAGTGGCACCCGGTGTGGTCTCCTGCTGCTGTAGCCCATCTGCTTCAAGGTTCCACATGTTGTGTGTCCAGTGTGCTCTTCTGCATACCTTGCTTATTTTCTATAAACCATAGAGTTGGTTAAGTGGGAAGATAGAAGAGTGTGTATTTCCATTGCTGTACTATGATATTAAAGCTCACTACCTCTACCCTGGAGTTCACAAACAAGACAGCACCTTAGTCATCCACATGTCCATGGATCATCAACTGGAGAGGATGCCGACTTTGTGATGCTGTCCAGAAGTTAATAGCTTTAGCCTAAGACTTTAAGCATTACAATACAGTTTTTAATGCTTGTATTTTGGACTGCTTTACAAGTTTCTTGATTAAAAACAAGTCACAAAGAGAGAATTATTCTGCTACTTAATAAAACCTGCTACCGGCAGCTGTCAGTTCAGATGACAAAATGAATAGTCCAGAAATGAGAAGCCTGCTTTTGTAATATCGATAGGCTTACAACAATTTTTATTAACTTTGAGTGATAAATATACTAATGTCACCTTTCTAAACAACCGGAACGGCAAGCTTGAATTAGCTTGACTAAATGGGATGCAGTGAAGTGAACATTAAAGATGGATAATCAGCGAGTGTTTTTGTCTTTTTTTTAACCAATCATGAAAGAAAATATCTTTCATGTATACTTAATTACTTGTTTGTCCTTGCATTAAAACTCCTGTCAATCACGTCGAGTATTCTGTAGTAAGAGGCTGCTGTGCTTATATCTGATGGTGGATGATGATGCCTTTAATAACTCAGCTCACCAACAGGCAGTTCTCTCGAAAGCTTCCTCTCTTTAATGCGTGCCTTTGTGCGCGTGTGTGTGTGTGCATGTGTATATAGTAAACTTTTGCCCTGTGTTAGTTACATCTCCATGCAGCAGGAGCTTCCACCATAGGGATTTCCCTTCATTATTATGCAGAGAAAAGAGAAGAGAGAGAAGTACCGTGCTGCCTTTATAAATTATTCATTCACTCAGACAAACCTGTATGGCTTGACTGCAATTACTCACTACCTTAACAGAAAGAATGCATGATTGCATTTGAACATCAGCAGGCATTTGTAGCATACGCCTCTATGTGGGAGTGTGCTCGTCTGTGCGCACCTTTTGTCAGATTTTTGACAAGAGAGCAGTCGCACTTCTTAAGAAGTTTACCTGCCTTTCTGTGGAGTAAAGACAATATTTGAGGAGCTTTTTCACCATATACGAACTATTTCAAATTAATTAGCAATGACAGTTTGGATGTGTGACTCTTGTGTGGTGCTAACTCCTCACGTGCTGCTTCCTCTCCCCTGCCAGCAAGGAGCTTTGCCAGGATACATTATACATGAAGAGGTTAAGACACAGTATAGCATCCACATCCCAGCCTAATAACCAGTATATCAACAAAAATATGATCTAGCTTGTGAAACCGGGGTTTAGTTTTGGAGGAGGGGATGCATGGAAAAAAAAAAAAGATACCTCACACCTTCTAAAAACATATATAATGCTATATAAAAAATGCTCTGTTACTATCTTTACTATAATGAATACCTGCATTTAACTGCATTTTCTTTTAATTATGATCACTTCTGCTGCCTTTTTAGCAACCTAATATGTAAATAAAATGCAGCTAATTTATTCTTTGCCCCAAATTCCAGAGGATTTATGCCTCCTGTCAGCCACATGAAAAGCACTGCTAATTATTTTTTACCCATTTTGTCACTTTGATTTTTTTTTATTAATCTTGTTGGAGTTTCAATTCAATTTTAATTGCAAATTAAACTGATTAGGGACATTCTTCCCTCATGCAGACCGTAGCAGATGTTTGTATCACATTCTTATTCATGGAGCGCCACCTCAGTCCTCTATACAGAGCTGCTCTTATGGAAATTAGAGCTTCTCCAATGCAGATCTTCCAAAAGGTCAAACTTAACCAGGTTGAGATATTCTTTTATATCACTCGACTTTAAGCTGTTACATGCTCATTAGCCAGGTAAAGATACATCTGTTAAGTAAACACTGAAGGGTTACAAGTAAAGGTCTCTTGATGATGTTTTAACTGTTTATAACTAGATTTTATAGACATGGCTGGATGTGCTCCTGGTTTTATGTTATGCTGTTACTACATGTACATTGTGTTCTAGGGGAGTGGTTAAACCATTTTTATCTGCTCCAACGGCCTTAGATTAGACTAAGGTTAGGTTAGACTCAAAAACTACTTCTTCAACACCTTTAATGCTCATATTACACTCACCGCCACTTTATTAGTTACACTTTACTAGTACTGGGTTGGACCCCTTTTTACCTTCAGAACTACCTTAGTCCTTCATTCTTAGCTGACAGGAGTGGGACCTGGTGTGGTCTTCTGCTGCTATAGCCCATCTGCTTCAAGGTTCAACATGTTGTGCAGTCATAGAGGCTATTCTGCATACCTTGGTTGTAGTGAGTGGTTATTTGAGTTAATGTTGCCTTCCTATTAGCTTGAAGCAGTCTAACCTCTGACCTCTTGTAACAAGGCGTTTTCAATCAGAATTGACGCTCACTGGATATTTTCTCTTTTTCGGACCATTCTCTGTAAACCCTAGAGATGGTTGTACAGGAATATCCCAGCAGATCAGCAGTTTCTGAAATACTCAGACCAGCTTGTCTGGCACCAACAACCATGCCACATTCAAAGTCACTGAAATCACCATTCTTCCCCATTCTTCTCCCTACTTGCTCAAACATCTACCTGTCTAAATGCATTGAGTTGCTGCCGTGTGATTGGGTGATTAGATATTTGCATTCTTGATCCGCTGAACAGGTGTACCTAATAAATTGTCAAGTGAGTGTGTACTGTAAGTAAATATACCTCCTGACTACTACAGACTAAAACTGTTCCATTATTAACAGCATTCAAAATAAAAAGGGCTTCCCTTCTCATCTTTCTAGTGTCAGATAATGACTTTTTCATTGAACAGATATTCTCACTGACCTGCAGTCGGCCATACAGCGCTGCCAGGTCCAGGGGAGTCTCCTGTCGGCTGTTTCTCATGGTGGGGTCGGTCAGCTCCTGAAGCAGCACTGAAACCACCTCAGAATGTCCATACTGGGCTGCACAGTGGAGTGCAGTTTCTTTCTCATGGTTCTGTGAAAGATCAGGAAAAAACGATTGATATTAGGAAGAGTGACAGGAAGAGAGAAAAGGGAGGTGGGTAGTGGATGTAGGAATTATTGGAACAATACAGAATGGAAAACATGAAGTGAAGTCAGCCAAATGAAACATAAGAAATGTGGAGGGATGCAGGGAAGTAATAAGAAAGGTACAGGGTAGGAGGATTACTCAGGCAGAAGGTAAACGATGGGGGAAAAAAGGTGATGACATTTTGAGAAGGATAAGGTTAGGAAAGAGAAATATAAGTTGATGGCATTGAGCATATAATATAAGAAGGTGGTGATTTATAAGTAGGGCAAATGTGGGTGAAAGGATTCAGATATAAGAGCGGAAGCAGGAGGAAGAAGCAGTTAGCTTTATTTATTGGTGTAGTGACATCATGGTGAAATTCAAGATGGAAAGTTACATTTTAGTGCACAGATTTCTGCTACACATATGAAGCGCACATCTCGAGCAGTATATCATTCTGCGTGTACAAATTCCAAAAGGCTGTCAGCTTTGTGAGACCTGCCAAGAGAAATGTATAGTGTCCTGTCTGTGTAATAGAAGCAACAGAAACCCACTCTGCCTTTTCGGTCCGGCATGATCAACAATTGAGTACTTTATGTCATTTTTTTATTTAACAGGCTACCTAGCATATTCAGGAGCTGTTGTGTAAACACTAAGATTTTTTTTAATAACACCTCACTGCCAATTAATCAATTTCAACTGTCAGTTCCTATTGAATGCATCACATATCTCATCTTAAAATATTTACTTCTGTAAGACAGTTACACTCAAAATTTACCCTCAAAACTGGCAACTAATTACACTTTGCCATCCCATGCACACTGGCCAAATCAGACTGTCTGATCTGGCTTATGGAGATGCAAACATGTAAGTAAGTGTCTTAAAAAAAACATCAGGATTTGATTTGGATATGAAACACTTGAAATAAGAAAAAGGGGCCACAGTTAATGTGCACCGTTTGGATACATTCATGTGCACATTTATGTATCAGAACGCCTGCACAGTTTGGCTAGCAATTTGGTCTTGGATAACACTGTGCCAAGCTTGTTTTGTTCGTCTGTTTGTTTTGGATTCCTGAACATTCCTGATAAAAGTCATGAATATGTTAAAAGGGAATGCTCTAAATCATAGTCTTGATTTCTAGAGATGCACTAATCGACTGGCCAGGGACCAGAAGGGGACAATTTCCAGTGTTCTCGATCCAGACTGGTGACCAGCCAGTCCATTAGTATCGTCAGTATTTCTCACAGCTTTAGACAGTTAACAGACAGTTGCCTATTTACACATGATTCTTATTACTGTGTTGCTGGCTACTTGATGAATTCCAGTGTTCACTTTACCTGTAGCTCAGGTTTGGGTAGAAAGGATTTGTTTTTTACAAGAGTGGTTGAAACTAAACCAAAACAGCAGGTGCCATATAACCAAAAACAGAGCTGAAAGAAGCTAAAAACACATGTGGAGTTTGTTACTACAAATGAACCCTTACATGCAAGAAGCAGGCATGTAATCCACTATTCAAAATTTAAAGCGCTTCAATAAAGGAACCATGAAATCATATTAATCAAATCCAGTTGAAAAGGTGAAAAAAAAAATCAGGCCGACTGTAAGTCATCCAGACTTAAAGAAGGTGCCAGGTGAAAGGTTAATTTACACTAGACAGTGTCCTTTTCAACACTTTAGCTCTCTGTGTGTGTGTGTGTGTATGGGAGGTTCTCATGTTCTGAGAGAATGTGGCCGTTTCTTTGCTGTCACGGGGCCCGTGCCAGACCAAGAACCTTGTTGGTGGTCCCTAAGGTCCTGCTTGGGATCAAGGTTTCTTGGGTAAAAAATGGCTGGGAAATTGGGCAGAGGGTCACACAAAGGGGAGACGCATGATGGATAGCCACACTGGAGAAAGCCACAGAAAGAAAATGTAGGCCGTACATGGATTAAGTCTGTTTATGTATGTTTATATATCTGTTTATACTGTACACGGCACAAGAATGCAGGCAGATTTGCATTTAGACTTCCGTTTAAAAAAAAAGTAGCTGTGTTGTTGCCGATTGTTAAAGAAACTTAACATTAAGTGTTAAAACTTCCACAAGGAAGGGCAATGATGAAAAAAATTATATGAATCTTGCTTCAGTTTTTCAGTAATTCTGTACTGTAACTATCCTGTCCACTACTTGTCATTTACAGTGTTTTTAGATCCTACATGTGACTCCACTCCTTGCCCCTTAAATATGATGTCACATGCAGTTCTTTCTGCGCAATGCTGCCCCATGAAGACATACAGTATAAAAAGTTAACTGCTGGCAGTAGCAGGTTAAAATGTAAAACGAATGTTTGGGATGTTTGGGATGAATCTCCACAAAAAAGTGCAACATACTTCCTTCATAACTGCATAAACCTTTAGCTAAATGCCCTAAGAAATCATAACTCAAACTTCCATTTTAACTAAAAATTACATCAATGAGACAGAAATGTCACCAGCTGCTGATTGGTTAGGGAAAAGCAAACAAAATGTGAAAGGATGAGGTAAAATGAAATAGCAATTAAGTGTGATTATCAAGATGTTCTTTACACGCTGGCTTTTTATCGCCAGTTGAAAACAACAAACTCCACACTTCAAATTATAATCACTGTTGTGTGAGTCATTTTTAAAATTGATATTTCCCTGTCTTATTCCATTATTTTATTAAATGTCTTCGTATTTCCTGCACCCAATTCCCCTCTAATATTTCCACGATGAAAGTCCAAAACACAATGGCCACACTCCACTGCTCAGATCTCATCTCATCCCTTTTTTTAACTCACCAGAGTCCCCCCATGCTTCCCTCTCACGCCTTTCCCTACTTTCATTTATACCTCTGAGAAGTCTATGAGAGATGAAGAGATACTGTATCTGCGAATAACAGAGAGTAAGAAACCCCTGTGAACACACACACACACACACACACACACACACACACACGATGCAGCAGCTCAGCCAATCAGATCTGTCTCTTTTCCCCTGTGGACCTCACACCCCTTCATTCATGGCTGAGTGGAACCTTCCAGAGCAGGGGCAGGTCTGATTGCAGATCCACTGTACTGTAGAACAATAATCACACACTCAAGCGCTCTGTAATTCATATTCATTACAATTTACTGGTGTAATTGTTGCCTGGGTTATATTTAATAAACTCCATTTGCTCTCTTCCTGTGTGAGTATTCAACCTGGAGTGACTCAGCTTCCCTAATGGGTAATTTGAGTTTCATTTTATCTAATCAATTGCGTATCCTGACTTCATAAACTCCAAGTCCCAAATAACTACAAATGCAGCACAATCATTTGCTCCTGACAGCATTTAGTGTACAAAGTAATGTCTTGAGACCAGGCCATTCATCTAATAAAGACCAAATACAACATCACTTTGAAAAAAGTAAAGGTAACAAAGTGGTGGCACTCTCCTCCACAGAATTCATTGTTTTTGAAACATCTCAGTGTGAAATAGTTGAAAATCGACTTCTGGAAATGGTCAGTGAAGAAGGAATCCCATCTGTTAGAGCTTAAAAGGTTTGGATTTTTCGAGTAACGCTGAATGTAAACTCTACACTCACCGGCCTCTTTGTTAGGAACACCTGTTCAACTGCTTATTAACGCAGATATCTAATCTGCCGATTACATGGCAGCAACAATGCATTTAGACGTGTAGACGTTCAAAGAAGTTCAAACCAAGCATCAGAAAGGAGAAGAAAGGTGATTTAAGTGACTCTGAATGTGGCATGGTTGTTGGTGCTGGTCTGAGTATTTCAGAAACTGCTGATCTGCTGGGATTTTCCCACGCAACCAACTCTAGCATTTGCAGAGAATGGTCCGAAAAAGAGAAAATATCCAGTGAGCAGCAGTTCTCTGGGAGAAAATGCCTTGTTGATGCCAGAGGTCAGAGGAGAATGTCCAGACTGTTTTGAGCTGATAGGAAGGCATCAGTAACTCAAATAACCACTCATTACAACCACACTTTGGGCCACAGTGCTCCCGAAAAGCACCTTGTTGAATCTTGAAGAATTAAGGCAGTTCTGCATGCAAATGGAAGTCCAACCCAGTACTAGCGAAGTGTACCTGAGAAAGTGTCTGGTGAGTGTACTTTTGTTTATTTGCAAGAAAACTCCACAGGGTTCCTTTTAGCATTTGGATCACAAATTCTAGTTTCTATAACACAGTGATAATGACAACATCTTCATATTCAACACAAAACAAGTATGAAAAAGTAATGAAGAAGCCCAGTCACACATACACTGATAAATCAACATGGACGTGATAACCACTGGGATGAAGATTGCAGCTATTGTTGCTGCTGCCTCTGACCCATTCTGTCTCCGCAACCTTAAATGGACAATAAAGCTTTGCCAGTCCAATCCGCTGCGCCTCACACACGCTGCTTAAGATAGGAAAAATGCAATTTCCTGACAGAAAGAAGAGTGACAAAGACATGAGCAGAGACACAGAGTGACAAGACAAGCGAGATAGAGCTGGAGAGGTGGTGAGAGAGCTGGAGAAGGAGAAAAAATATCCTCCCTCTGTATTCTCGGAGTGGCTATATATTCCCATTACCCTGCTCTGACAGCTTTCCGATATCATCTAGCACTCAAGTGTATTGTTACTGATTGGGCTCTGAGCAACAGCCATCTACTAATGGCACATCAACAGGCACGGCAGCACGTTACTGGCATGTCCATACAAATAGATGTCACAGCCTTTCTTTCAGCAGCATCTGCAGCTGATACTAATGGTCACAAAGTAATGAAGTATTGGCTCGATATAGCTCATTTAACCATGACCACTGCAAGGTTTTATTACTGCTTAAAGAAGAATTTCTTATCATTTCTCATGATATATATTGCTTATATGTGCAGTGCCTTTTTTAATTGAAGGACACACAAAGAATCAACTTTTGCTCATACCATGATACACACACACACACACATTTCCCGTGGTGCACTCTATCAGTGCTCTCGCAGTTCATCTGCCTGGGACCAAACAGCTACATCCATGCAAATAAGCAAGCCTTATCAGACAGGCCAGGCCTGAAATGAAACCAGAGCGGGCGAAGAGCAGAGGTATTTGTTTGAACATGCACCGCATTAATGCTGATGGACTGATATGCAGGATGAACTCCGTCTATGTTACAGCATCGCATAATCCAAGCAGCTCAGTGCGCTGCCTGGGGAGAGCCGGGTAAATGAAGAATAAAAAAGGCGAGACATACAAGGTGAATATGTTTACTACTCACTCTTGACGTCTATTATTAGTACTGTACTAAATTTTGTAAATTTACAGATGTCCCCTAAACCCACCAAATGCAGGCAATCACACGTTACTATTATTGAAAAAAGGAGAGCTATAAGGATATACTCCTGGGATTGTACCTGTTCAAATCAATAACTGCTCATTCAGACAAAACGAGTGAGTAACTGAAGTCATTTGTCACAGGAAACCAAGGAAAAAATATATAAAAATAAATAAAAACATGTCCAGAGGAAATAAGAATTTCATCCTCCTTAAGGGATCTGTTTGAGGGTTAAGATGTGGTTTTAGGACATAGTTAAACTTAACTTATGGTCAAGATGCTTGAGACTGAATTAATGTCAATGAATGTCCTCACAAAGATTGCCAAACAAACATGCTTGTGTGTGTATGTGTGCCCCTCCCTCCGCACACAGAGTGGAGCAGGCAGCTGTCACTGTGGTGGGAAACAGTGATAACAGAGAACAGCGTTTACATGGGAATGGCTCACTCTTAGCGCTGCACTTACCCACGTCACCAGCAATACACCTGCCAAGTTTGAATCGGATTGGCATGCTGGAAGCTGGCATGCATGTCCGAGCTGTTGCTGCCGCAAGAATGGCACAGGTACAGGTCGGAGCACCTCATCTCGGTACCTGTGTACAGTCAGATTTCCACCAAGAACAATCAGATCAGAGATGGTGCTCTCATGGACGAGTAAGGCTGCAGCAACAGCTCGGACATGCATGCTGGAAGCTGGCATGATTTCCTTGGTGGAAATCTGACCGGACACAGGTACCGAGATGAGGTGAGCCAACCTCTACTTGTGCCATTCTTGCAGCAGCACCCCACCCTGTGGTTGTTTCAACAGGAAGATGGCTGCCCCCACAGTCCCAAAGTAGAGCAGGCCTTTCTGGATCAGGAGTGTATCCAGACACTTCCTTGGCCAGCATTTAGTCCCAATATGTCTCCTACTGAGCATGCCTGGGACATGCTGGTTTGACGCGTTCATCAGAGGCAGCCACAACCTGTGACCATTGCACTCAGATGAGTCAAATTGCTGTGGAAAGCACTTGTTTAAAAAATAAATAAATAAATCATATTACGAAAGAAAAAGCAATATGATATATCACACCCCTACTCAACAGGTGTTGGGGAATTTAATAAATAAAGAGAAATGTGAGTAAAATCCGTCATCCAAGAGAGACAGCAATAACTAGTTCAAGTTCCCCCATTTCCTTTACCCCTTTTTTTTTGCACTAAATAGTACAAACTGGGGGTAGAAACCAACTCCCAAAAGAGGTGCTGTAGTAACTGCAAACATGAAAAGTGAATGAAACACTTGAGGCCAAGAGGAACGGATGCAAAAAAGAGCTGAGACAATAGGACCAGAAAGAGATGAGGAGCAGGAAAAACACAGATGGGGAGTGAGACAGAATAAACTACTGTATCCACATTTCACAGCAGACTGACTGATCTCACACACACACACACACACACACTCTGCCAAGAAACACACTCGCTCACACACTGAGGTTTTTCCACAGGATTCCCAGCAGCATCAGCTCCAGACACTGACATCTGATTCCAAAATAAAAGCATTCAATAACTGGGGGAAAATTGACCCATGGTTTTCTCATAAAGTGCTCAAAAATGCACAGAACAATTACTCAGAGTCCACTCAAGACTCGAGTCCAAGCTGTAGACTTAAAATTGATCCAACAAACAGGGAAAACCGAAAGATATTCAACTTGTAATGAAAGGCAACAGAAACGCAAATCTGAGAAGCTGGGCGATTCTTGAGTGTTTTTATTTAATTCATGACTTAAATAACTGATGCAATAGCAAAACTGTTGTAGACTATTTGATCATTTTCCCTCAATTATTCTTCTACTACTCTATTCCACTAATCTCTACTATTACTTACCACCCCGTTGTCATTTGATTAGACTGATTAGAGCACGAAAGGAATACTTTCCCACAATTAATAAATACCCATTTTAATATATTCGAAACCCAACCCCAAAAAGATAAGAAAAGAATAAATAACATGAAATATGTTAGTGGGATTTTATCAAATTGGACTGCTCATCACTGGGGTCAGTATGCTTGACCTGTAATGTGTACGCATAGAATGATTGGCACCTCCAAAATATTTCTTTACAGCTGAAGTGCCCTCAAGCTACACACCAAACTCCCTTCTGCTCCAGTCTGTGGCTGCCATTTTAAACTCTGACCTCCCTGAAGCGTTCCCAAGCTTAATTAAGGACCACAAAGAAATCCTAGAATTCTGTTTTACAATGTTTTCTTATAACACCTCAATTAACACCCTCACACACAATCTGCTCCGAGCTCGTTTTAATCGCTCGGGGCTGTGGTTTGTTTTGATTCATGGAGAAATGAATCAGTTTACTTTTGCTGAACTTTAATTGGGAATCCCACTGCAGACAGAGAGTCAGGCTGCTAAAAACATATGACATAACATCTTTCTTTTTCTTTTTTAAAGCGATTACTCATGAGAGAACGACCTGTGGCTCAGTGTGTGTTTTGGCAGCAGTGGGTATGACAGTGGCCGAGGACTTTCCCAGGGCGGTTTGTCGTAGCAGTAGCATGTGTTCTCAAGTTGATCATCAAGAAACATATGGTTTCATTTTCTTGCGTGGAAGGACCATGTGTGCATGATTGGACATAGAGTTACCAAGACTGCATGGTGAATAGACACAAACACAGAAACATTTTCATGGCAACACACAGCAGGCAAATGACCTCGTGACCTGTTACCTTTGCCTCAGTTCACGCAGTCTTTAAGCTTTCAGAAGTTCTTGCTGGTGAAAGGCCTGCCTCTCCTATGATCTCTCTCATTTTCTCCTCTCCTTTGGGAGGACAAAAGAGAGCTGAAAAGGAAGAACGGCGAGGGGAAAAACAGAGAGGAGATGGGATAGAATAACCCTACATCCTCCTGTTGTTGAAGAAGAAAACAATCCTGCAGCGACACACACTTGACATACTCAGTCACCCACACACATACACAGTGTATGCACACAGTAACCCTTAAACTGACGAGTCCAGAGGTCCCATACAGACTAAGCAGCCAAAAGAGTTCTGCGCTGGTTCCCACACACACAAATCACATCTGTTCTCCATCAGTGGGCAAGTCTGCAGGACACTACTGCCCCTCACACTATCACGATACGAGCAAAGCGACATTTACAATCCAGCTTTTATCTGGGCAAGTACTTTGGAGTGAAAAAGTGTCATCATAAGTCAGAAAGTGGATGTGTGTTCTGATTCAATACCTGGGACCGAAAATCTTCTCAGCCATCACCCCAGACTGTTCAAAACATTATCATATCTTACACTTTTAAAAATCTCTCTCAAGCATCTCATTAATGTCCCATCCAGGAATACAACAACAGCATATTCTGTAGGAGCGTAGTGTAGCTTTGCGCTAGCTCGTTACAAAGAGAAACATTTTGTTTAACCCTTTCGCATCCCATTTTATTTTGGTGTTTCCTGTTTCCATCTTAAACCTGATTAGCTGATTGGCTCACACATGTGCTGGCTTGTGGGCAAGGCCTCTATAGGCCAGCCCTTTGTTCAGCTCTCTCTCTCTTTCTCCAGCCTGCTGCAGCAGCACCTTTGGTGCTACAGTAGTACCCAGTGACACAGTCCTACAGACTGGTCGGCAACCATCTGGTAACCACTGGTCACGTGGGAAAAATGTGTATTCACTGACTGGTTGGTGAGTGGTTGCTGGCAGTTGCTAGGTGAAATTGGTTGTAAAGAGGGTGCTGAACCAAAAACCTCCTTGTGGGGCTGCACCAAGGTCCAGTATAAGATAAATCAAGCAAAGCTACTCTATTAGAGTCCAAGAATAAAAATATGGAGCTGTATTTTAGCATGACAGGTTTACCTACAAAAATATGCAATGTGATTATCGGGAAGAATGTTTTAAAAAATATTGTTTTAACTTTATCTGTTTTCTTAGTGGTTCACACAGAGATTAGATTTTCATAGGGATGCACCAATTTATAGGCCAAAATCATTATCCTTTCAGCAAATGATTATAATCACAGATGTTTGCAGCCCTTAGATCTGTTTAGTTAAGTTATTAAGTGTATTTAAGTTTTTTAATACAATGTAGTGTTACCCTGTTAAATAAATGTAAAACAAAAATGATATGAAAGCTGTATGTCATGTCAAACCAACTGATATAAATGTCACCATAATCTTTCAATGTCAAACCTTACAGCAGCCTGTCTTTTATAGATAGGATATTTAGGTCTATAAAACTTAAATGTCATTTAATTGTAATTTTTAAAATAATTAATTCTCAGCAGTTAATTGAAACTTTATACTTTATGTATGGCTCAATATTATCTTATGAGTTCTTAGATTTTTATTTTTTTTCCTGCATTATAGTTATTTGCACAATAGCACCCACAAAGGTGCTCCTGCTCTGTGTGGTGTCACAACACATTACAGTTACGATAACTAAGATATTCTGATGTGTTAGATTTATCATACACAAGGATTACATTACATCTCACCATGGAACTCTGTTATACTTTCCGTCTACGTGACCCTACAATGTGAACGCTGTGAGAATGAACTGCTTCACATTTGGAGGTGCAGCATGCATAAGTCTTCAAAGAAAAAAATAAAATAAATAAATAAAATAGATCCATGTAGGATACCCCTTTGATGCTTCATTCTTAGCTCATCAAGAAACCTCCAGTCTCCTCGCTTCCTGTCCTCTTGATGTGCATTTAAGGAATTGGAAGATTAGAAGATGGAGGAGGGGGAACAATTTCTGGGTCACAGGATGTAAAGCCCCCCCCCCCCCCAAACCCCCCCCCAAAA
>VUQI01060961.1:0-18097 GCA_015106735.1 Paratilapia polleni
ATATTTTCCCAAAAGTCTTGGGGATCATCAAGATGTTTTTTGGCAAACATGAGACGAGCCTTTGTGTTCTTTTTGGTCAGCAGTGGTTTTCTCCTTGGAACTCTCCCATGGATGCCATTTTGGCCCAGTCTCTTTCTTATTGTTGAATCATGAACACTGACCTTAACTGAGGCAAGTGAGGCCTGCAGTTCTTTAGATGTTGATCTGGGTTCTTTTGTGACCTCCTGGATGAGTTGTCGATGCACTCTTGGAGTCATTTTGGTAGGCCGGCCACTCCTGGGAAGGTTCACCACTGTTCCAAGCTTTCTCCATTTGTGGATAGTGGCTCTCACTGTGGTTCACTGGAGACCCAAAGCCTTAGAAATGGCTTTGTAACCCTTTCCAGACTCATAGATGTCAGTGACTTTGTTTCTCATCTGTTCCTGAGTTTCTTTCTGTCATGGCATGATGTGTTGGTTTTTGAGATCTTTTAGGCTACTTCACTTTGTCAGACGGGTTCTATTTTATTGATTTCTTGATTCAACAGGTCTGGCACTAACCAATTTTAACCAAATTTAACATGAATATTTTGAGTTACAGGCCCTTGAAATATATGGGACTGGGTTGAAATTTTGTACATTTTTAATTTTGAGGGGCTCAGATCAAAGGCACTCATTGATATTTCATGGAGTGACCGATAGGTATTTCCAGAGTAGGGCTGGGCCATAAGGTGGACTCATCCAATTTCTAATACGATATTGATACCTTGACTTCAGGTATCTGCTGATACTGAGTACAGATCCGATACCAGTGTTAAAGTAATAAGCTGAAATCTCACTCTGAGGAAGAGAATCATTCTTTTATGTACAAGCCAACAGTTTATTTCAGCTCTGTATGAGATACATTACTGCATACTGGTGTTTTTGTTTTTTTTTTGTTTTTTTTTTTAATGGTCGCACTAGTTTCTCCTTTTCCTGCTCTTACTGTGAGTGCATCTCCTCAGATGTGCATCTGGAGTGGAGCTGACAAGAGAAGTAAAACAATACTAATCCAGTTGACAACATCGTTATGTTATAAAAATCTAATAAAACCTTGTCAACCAGTGTTACAGTGAACAAAACAAGAGTGTGTGAGAGAGCAAGAGAAAGAACCTGACAGAGAAACCATTGTCAGCTGTGACAACTTAAATGTCAGAGTTTGTATGTTTGCACACTTGAACTTTTAAATTATATTTATATTAAATGAAATCCACTGTAAAAAAAATCTTTCAATAAATACCCGAGTTAATACAAAATTGTGTTAAATAATTAAGATTACAATTATTGACTAAAACAATCACGTTTTATTTTTGCAGTAATTGAATCCCTAGTGCTGAAACTGTCTGCTTAAACGTTAATCTGGTGAAGGGGGAGGTTTGTCTGTGCTGACTTTAAGTCTGTGAGAGCATGATTTTTAACATCATAGGTAGTTTAGAAAGCCAGTCGTGATGCAATGTGAAACTTACAAAAGTGTGATGTGGAAACTCAAAACCTCCTTCTCACACAGAGCGAGAATTAACCTTTCAGTGAAGCAGGAGACCTTTTGTTTCTAGCATATCAATTTGGATGTTATTGTAATATATTATTGGATAACATGTATTAATTTCATCAGTATTAGTGTTATTTTAATCTCAATCTTCTAGAGAAACATTTAAATCCTCTGGAGCATAGTTTCTGAGCTTTTTTTACCCTGCACTCTCAAGAATTAAATTCTCTCAGCATAAAAATAAAACATGTTGGTCTTCTTGGCCTTTAAATCCCCACATCAGTCTAACTCTGAGCTGCACAAACATTCAGCTAAACTCTCCTCTCCTTATGAGAGTGATGTGTGTGCACGTGCATATTTAAGCACGAGCTCATGTATTGTGTGTCTCCATGTGTTTCTCAAGTTGCCCTTGCCAGGTTATCTCTTACGTAATGTTCCAAAAATAGACAAGATTCACCTGTAAGGGCATTAAGGAAGGAAAAGAGACAGGCAGGAAAATGAGAACAGTGGGTAGACACCCTTTCATCTGTTTTATGTAACAGAGTAATGTTGACTTTTCAATAATATTTATAAATGATATAATATCGATTATCTTAAAATATTAACAGCTCTTTGGAATTGATATGTATGCTGTCAGAATTACAGTTTTTACCTATTTTTTTCTGGAAGTGGTGCAGTGAATAAGAAAAAGGGAAATATTGATTACTTGACCACAAGTAGGCTTTACTGAGGAGATAAGTAAAGTAAGATTAAGATGAGTTAGAATATGTTGTTTATTGTCATTATGTGACTTAAATGAAGTCATACAACTAACATAAAGGATGTCACATAAAATCTATATACTTACACAGAGCCAAAATAAATGAGCTCTACTTCATTGTAAATAAAAATGCATGAAACTTAATTTAAAAGACTTTAAATGTCAAAAACAGCTGTGAACATTAACACTGGCCACAAATCATTGATCCCTACAGGAGGTTTTGGTCATCTCTTGGTTTTATGTATCTGCTATTTTATCCAGAAACATGTTTCCAAAAATTTTTTGAGGGGAAATGTGTTATCTTGTTTTAGGATTATGTTGTAAAAGGAAAATACATTTTGCAATACAAGGACATCATGGTGGCAGATTTTATGCATATTATGACGTTATACCATGTTATTTAAAAGTGAAAAAGCAGTGTTAAAAGCACCTTTATGATAATATTGTAAACAATCCAGTGCCAGTGCAGTCATGTTTAGACACACTGTCCAGTTAATTGTGGCTCTCTTTGCTTCAGACTTTCTGTGACTACTTTCGTGCAGCTTCAGCTTATTCACAGACTTTATGGCTGAAAAATGTAAGGTGCTGCAGGTTCTTCTCTCTTCTGTTGCAGACCGGGAGAGACTCACTTCCCACAACTGACGTGCAAAGATGATTTGAGTCACTCATACATGTGTAGCTAGGCTGTTGTTGTTTAGTGAAGCACTGGAGAATGGTGAAATGTTGACCCTTAAATGAATTATTGGTTTGTTGTCTGCTCTTTCCAAGTATTTGGAAACAGTCGGAAGGAAGATTTTAACAGGAAGAGGCGAACCAGACTCAGGCCATCTACTGTGACCAGCTGGGGAGTTAGGGGGAAGAGAAAAGAAAATGGGAGACCAGAGAAAGGCCATAAATAACAAAACGAACAAAACACAAACTATGGGAGAGAGTAGATAAAAGTTTGATATGCAAGTACTTTGATGTGATGCTCCGCTTGTTTCTTTGCTTCGAATTGTTGCTTTAAGATACCCTGATGCTGGTTATCCTAATGTATACACTTGAAAATTTAGCAGAAAGAAGCAGGGCTACAGGAGAGTAGAGGACTGATGAGAAGTGTAGTGGATCCAGTGTCATAGTTCATCAGACACCACTGCTCTCACACTCACTGTTGCGTCTTTGTAAGAAACTTCAATTTACTGCATTAATGTGCTACATGAACTTAATCTCTCCCCTGCCTCAGCTGTCTATATCCAGGGTTAATTTCAAGCTAAATCATAACTGAATAGTAACTCAGTCAAAAACACACACATACTCACACACACACACGCTCATTGTTACAAAGTACAGAGCTCAGGTGTCTGGTGTCGGGTCTCGTTTGCCCGTCACGTTGATTGGCATAATTACCCGAGCCGTGCTGTTAGTGTAAGGAAATAAACTGCTGCACTGGGATGTTTTTCCTTTTTATCTTGGAAAACATTAGCTACAGAATAAGTGAGAAAACCTTTCAGCATAATAATGATAAATATTGAAACCCATGGACAGGCAGGAAGGAGAAGGAGGGTGAAAAAAGTGCGCTGGTTTCACCGGCTTTTTGGCTACAGGTGAGTGGAACCATTGAGATGTTTGAAATTATGCCAGTAACTACATCTAGACAAGGACTGAAACCAGTGTATCAACTCTAACATTTTATGGCTTCTTTTGTTATTAACACTGTAACAAAGTGCTGCAAATATACAGGAAACTTTTACAGTAATGTACTGTTCTTTGTGAATACAGTTAGCTACTGTAAATACTGATACAAAAACCTTTACCGAGAACACTAAAATAAGAGTGGAGTATTTCTTTAGTTTTCATTATTTTACATTTTACAACTGTAAATAATCACAGCAAAATATCAACTTAGTTCTTCAGTGACCTCCAGTAAGTTGAGCTTTCTTTTCCATACTGAGCCAGGAAATTGTGCCTTCTACCAAATATGTGTATTTTGGTCCTACCTTACTTTGCTACTAAATAATTGTTTTGGATAAATCATCAACAGCCCAGTGAGAGGAAAACTAAACTTTAAAGACACCCAAAGAGAGATTTCACTTGAAAATCTCTCACTTCCAAAATTCAATTCAATTCAATTTTATTTATATAGCGCCAAATCACAACAACAGTCGCCTCAAGGCGCTTTATATTTTAGGGTAAAGACCCTACAAAACAAAATGTCAAAAATGTCTTTTACTTGTTCAGAACAAATTTGTTTTTAACTGTAGTTGTAGATTAAAGCACTGTAAAATAACAGTTAGATGATGTCAAACCTGTCACTGAGGTGTTTAACATTGTGCCTGTAACTATATCTAGACTGAAACCAGTGTATCAGCTCTAACATATTATGGCTTCTTTTGTTATTAACACTGTAAAAAAGTAATTATAGAGGAAATTTTTTACAGTAATGTGCTGTTAAATACTGTATTCACAATACAGTGCAAAATATGATACAGAATTATGGAAGCATTAAAATAACTGTATAATGACAAGCCAACAGCTGAAAATGTTATATTTTAAATCTTATATTCTTTACAGCACATTACTGTAGTATTTTTGCATTAATAAAACCGATGTTGTAGATGAGAGTATGTCATAGTCTACTGTACTTTAGTGTAATTTAACAGGCAAAACTGTTAAAGTGAAGCAATGGAATAAACTGGTTCTTCAGATGTTTCTTGGTATCAGCAACAGCTGATATTGACTTTTTGGTCAGTTTGGTGTGCTCTGTTATTGCAGGGTTCATGTTTTAAATGTAGATGTTACTCATAAGTACGGGAATACTCTTAAAAAGAAATTTAATTGCCTGGCATTCATACATACCTAGGTTTTTAGGTTTTTATAGCAACCACTGGCAACATTTTTTGGTAATACCATATTCATTGCTGTTGTGTCAGCACTTCTGTTGCTACAAAATAATTCCTGTTACTTTTTATTTTATAAAATACAAGGTGAATATGAATTGGACAGGCTATTTAGTCTTAATTCTTATTATATTATTTGAGCCTAATTATTTTTGAAAGTGTGGGTCTACATTTGCCAGTTTGCAATAAAATGATTAAACAGTTTAACTTATTACTGCAGACAATATTGCTTAAAATATCACTGTTATTGTCATTACTCAAAACTTTGTACTGTGGTTTCAGTCTAAGTAATAAGGATGCGATCTGCAGTACCTACTTGCAAAACTAGATTCAAAAGTTAATAGGAGTTGATTGAAGTCTAAGTCAGACAAATCAATTCTGAAGTGAGTCTTTTTAGTTTGGAAGTCCCTCTTTGTGTTACAGTCCTTGCACTGCTGCTATACAGAGAAATGCGTAGAGGTTATTTCAAACCACTGCAAACTCTAAACTTCTCTTATTTTCACCTTTATTTAACCAGGAAACCCCACTGAGATCAAATATATATATTTTTTTTACAAGGGAGACCTGGCCAAGGTAGCAGCCACAAAAACTCAAAACATCTCAAAAATAAAGTAAGCACACCATAAAATACAAGATCTACAAGCAAGCACTTGGCGACAGTGGGAAGGAAAAACTCCCTTTTAACAGGAAGAAACCTCCAGCAGAAACAGGCTCAGGGAGGGGCAGCCATCTGCCACAACCAGTTGGGGGTGAGGGGAAACAGAAGAGAGCAGAGGGAGACAGGACAAAAGACACACTATGGGAGAGAGACAAATTTTAATAGTAACTAATGATTAAATGCAAAGTGGTGTATAAACACATGGAGAGTGAAGAGGGGTGAGTGGAGAAGAAATGCTCAGTGCATCATGGGAAGCCCCCAGCAACCTATGTCTATTGCAGCGTAACCAAGGGATGGTTCAGGGTCACCTGATCCAGCCCTAACTATAAGCTCTATCAAAAAGGAAAGTTTTAAGCCTTCTTAAAAGTAGAGAAGGTGTCTGTCTAACATGGATTAATTTCTGTCTCCTGAATCCAGCTCCCAGTTTGGATTCGGGAGACAGAAATTAATCCATGTCCAAGGTGTGTAGTAACTTTGGACCAAGGCCAGTGTCCATTACAATAACTATTTTTGTTCATATACGCACAAACTTAAAAAATGTTGACCGTCTTCATCCTCATTCCTGTTACATCGAATATGCACATCTGGACTACACAGTGATGTGACATTTTCAGCTTCTGGCCTTTCACAAGATAACTCCTTACAGAACATCACTGCATAAAAGGCTCATGACGTGACAGGGAAAATTGTAACATGTGGGACTGGCACATGTTTGGTTAAAAAAATGAAACATATTTATTTTTTCCACAAAATCTAATAATTGGTTATTCTTAGTTATAGCAAACCTTTACATTTGGATTTCTCTCCAGTTATACACAGTCTGTGCAAAGAAACTGACTTCAGAGTAATCCCACACTGGTGCAGTTGTCTCTTTTGTTAACCAGCTTCTCCCACGTAATCACAACATCTTCTAGAGTCCGAAGATGTTAAGCCCGATTCCTCCCACTTGCAGCTGCCTTTTTATTTTTGTGCCTATTACTTTTGTTCTCACTTTAGCTTTGATCATGAGCAGTGTTGCACAGGCACGACTCGGCTCTGTGGCTACACAGGGATTTTCAGAAACTGCTTAAATGACTGTAGCTATGGAGAAAATGAACCAGTGTGGGCTTGTACGCCATCCATACCACCCACCATGAGAATCCTATTTTCTTCCCACCTTAATCACCTGAATAGTGCAAACTACATAAACAGTTCCTGCTGTAGTAACTGTTGATCCCACTGTGGATGCAGAGGATCTGTATTTAGAAAACATTTGGTGAATTACATCATCCTCAGCGTGTAGGCTGTGTATTGAAGATGGTATATGTGTATGACTTTGTGTCCGCGTTCACACTGTCATCCCACATAGGGTGATGGGATGTCTGTCTAATTAACTGCATTTACTGTAAAGTTGCTGAAACACGCTCATACACACATACACACGCACACAGCAGATTCTCCACCAATATAATTACTGGATGAGCTGCCGATGCTCCCGCTGTGCCGTTGTCATGGCAACGTCGACAACCCACCTCTACAGGAAGAGGAGGAGGAGGCTGGAAATAAGGAGATGAGACAAGGGAGAGGATGAGAAAGGGGGGCAGAGGATGACAGCAGCGTGATGGAGAGGAGGAGCAAAGCAGTGGGAGGAGAATGGAGGAAGATTGGAGGGGGGAGGTCTGAGATAACTGAAGGTGATGTGCACAATGACAAAAAGGAGGAGAGTGGAGGAGGGGGAGGAGGAGTAGGAGAACAGAAGAAGAGTGATTAGTTCCAGAAAAAAGAGGAGAAACAGTAAAGGGGAAATTGGACTGAAAAAGAACAATAAAGGGAAGGAAGAAGAGAGAGAGAGAGAGAGAGAGTCAGAACTGGAAGCAGATGTGTCAAGTGACAACCAAATCTATGAAATTTAATCTCTTCAGTGGAGGCTATAACATGCATAACAGGCATTTCTGGCAAAAATACTATTTTATATTGACTGATGATTGTTCAGCTATTCTTCGAAGATTGTTGTGGCAAACTTGTGATGTGCTAGCTTTAACTTGCAAAGTCATAAACAGTATAAAGATAGGCGTACTGTAGTTTCTGGGTCTGAAAAGTGAAGCCAACATGGAAGTGCCTTAAACCTGCATTCTTTTAATGGCCAGCAGGGTGTGATCCCTGTGGTTGCAAAAAGACTTTCTTTCCTATAGAAGCCCATCGGTAAACACTTTTCTGATGAGTTTATGGGCTCAGTCACTAATTTGGGGTCATATTAAATAGAAAAAATAAAGTTTTGGCCATTTTAAGTGTTGAAAGAAGGATTATTCAGGGTTCGCTCATTGTTATTGACAGCTTGTAAGCCAATGAACATGCGGTTTCACAGTCAGATCCACTCCTCGCTCATCACATCCGGTTTCAAAACACCAAGATGGCGATGTCGAAAACCCACAGCTTGAGGCTACAAAGGGACCTCGCTAACCAATCGGGGAAGTTACAGTAGCTACATTCATAATTTATATTGTCTGTGGGCGGAGTTTTCACTGGAGATTTAGTTCCACTTTTAGTTCAAATCTTTTAGTAGTGCAGGGGTGACCAAGACCAAGACAGGAGGGAGTCCACAGGAAATCAGAGTATTTGATCAAATAAATACAGCGTAGAAAACAGTTGGCATGATTTTCAGACTCGCGTGCAGCCCTGTGCCCTCATACAGATGTATTACATGAAAAGAAGCACTGCCTAAGACATGTTTTATATTGAATAACTGTTCTGCAAAGTAACGAAATAAAAATTTATTTAAGTTAAAGTCATAATCCTATTTAAGTAATAGTGCAAAAGAGTTAGCATCAAAATATTCTTATAGTATTTCAAGTAAAAGTACTCATTATGTAGAATAATATTTATTATATAGTGTATATCACTTTTATGCTGCAGCTGGAGATGATTTTATTTATGTACTGCTGGGTAGCTTTAGTCATAATAATACAGGATAATGCTATATTAGTGACAGAGACACAGGAGTCAATGAGTACACCTCCAAAATATCAAGAACATCCAAATTGTTTTTGGAGGATGGCTTCAAAATGGAAAGGGTGGAAAAACATGCAACTGCAATAAAACTGTATGTAGAAGTTTCTCAAAATATTTTTGCAAGTCAAGGCCAAGTAATGTGCAGTGTATTATTCTTTTGTTTCTTACTTTATACTTCTCATTTTTGGTTTTGCTGTGTTGGGCTGTTCCTGTTTATTTAACTGCTTTTAAATAAGATCTATTTTAAGATTGATGCACTTTTCCAGCCTTTTTCTGGACATATCTGCTTAAAATAACTCAAAGTCAGGCGTGGCGTTCGCGCAGAAGTGTGTGTGCGACTGTGTTAGCTTTGGGTAGACCACAGAGAAGCTTCACACTGCACTTTTATTTTTTGTTTAGACTTTTAGGAGCCAGCTTTAAAGCTTGTGATCCTGTCTGCTTTTAGTAGATTAGGACTCGCTCAAATGTAATGCTGCCCTGTGACCTCAGAATGAGAGTGTGTGTGTTTGCATGTTTAAGTGTGTGTTCCCATTTATCTCCTTTTGTGATAAGTGCATCAAGTGCACTGATGCTCCTGGGTCTTTTTTTAGATACTGCTGCTTCTGTCTGTCTGGCTGTTAGCTGCAAAAAAAACTCTCAGGTACACACTTTCATTGCAGGGTTGTTTCATTATGAGTAAGAACTACATGAACACAAACAGTACACACACATACACAGTGACACAGCCTACTCATTCATATCTGATGAACCATAATCAGTTTACAATAATCCTCGCCACTCAACACTCGGCAACAAGCAGCAGGGTTAAATGTGTTTGCGTCTGTCAGAAGGATCTGATTTTCATGGTTTTGGCTGTCATTTCTAATAGTTATACTCACCAGCGTCTGTGGGCGCAGTAACAACGGCATTTATTATAGCAAGATGTCATGGTACTAGAGTTCTTTGTATTCAAGTTTTGGATTCTTGGTTAATATATTTGAGTTGGATTCCTGTTTTGATTTCTTTGTTATTCTGGTTTTTCGTCTTTTTGAGCTTACTTACTGCTTTGATTTCATTGTTATCCCCGCTTGTGTTTCTAGTGTTTCCCTCTCTTTCTTGTTTCTTGGCCTCCTGTGTTCCCCTTTCTCTGTCATCTTGTTTATTGCAGGTTTTTTTGTCTCTGGTTAGTGTTTTGTTTTGGTTACTTCCTGTTTTACTTTGAAGGTTAGTATTCTTTCATGTCCTGTGTTAGTTTTACTTCTTAATTCAATAACTGCTCTCACCTTAATTACTTTTCTGTGTTCTGCTCCCTCCTTTTTCTTCTTAATTGGTCCTCAGTGTATATATAGTCCCGTAGTGACTCCATAGTGTTGTGGTTAGTACATTTGCCTAACATACAAAAGATCCCAGGTTTGAGACTGAGATGAGGCACAAATGTTTTAGACAGTTGTGTCAGGAAGGGCATCTTGTGTAAAAATCTGTGCCACATCAAATATGTGGATCCATCTGCTGTGGTGAACACTTGTGAATAGCTGAAAGAAGGTTTGTATATATAGTCCCGTCTTTTCTTTGTCAAAGCATCGATGTACCTCCTGTGATAAACTCGGTCTTCCCTGTCTGTGTTTGGATTCTGTTTATTTCTTTTTGTTCTGAGTTGTTGGACTTTTTGGCCTATTAAAGGCTTGTTTTTTGTCAGAACAATTTGCTTCCTGCTTTCTTCATTTGTGTCCTCACCCCTAAACCCCATATGTTATGACACAAGAAGTCAGTTAGATGAAATAAGGTCTAAAAAATAATTTCTTTTGTACTCATAAGTGTAATGGTTCTGAGTTTTTGTGTAATATTTTTGAGTTTTGGTTCCTTTGATTTCATTGTTATATGGTTGAGTTTTGGCCTCGTGATATTTTTTCTTTGCGTTTTGGTTCCTTTTTTCATTGTTATTCTAGTGACGATGAGTCTTGGTGATTTTAACTTTTTTGTGTCTGTTTTTGACTTTGTGGTTGTGCTACTCTCTATAGTGTTAACCTGTCTGTGTTCCCTCTGTCTTGTTTAAAGGCTTATTTCTTCTCTGTTATCATGTCTTTTGGGTTGTTTCCTGTTTAACTTTGACATTTAGTTTTCTCTTGTCTTGTTTTGGGTTTTCCTTCCTGTCTGTCTGATTATCTTACCTGTGTTGATTACTTTCACCTGTGTCTCCTTCCCGTCCTGCTTTTATATCCCCAGTCAGTCTCCCATATGTATATAGTCCTGTCTACTTCTTCGTCTTTGTCAGTGCGTCTGCTTATCTCCTTAGTTTTTGTTCCCAGTTTCTGTGTGTTCACAGTTCCCTTGGAGTTTTGGTCTACCATTAAAGGTTTACCTTTTATTTCATACCTTCCTGAGTATGCTGCATTTGGGTCCTCTCCACACCAACATGTGACAATAAGATAAACTTTATTTATCCCAAAAGTTGGGAAATTCCTGTGTTACAGCAGCCACAATATTAAAACATTACCTATAGCAAAATAGTTTAAGTAAAGTAGAGTAGCTCTGTAAAATAAAAGGCAATATGACAAAAGAAAATGGTTCAGTAAGACAGAAATTACACAAAAGAAAGGAGCTCAGTTAAATAGAAAAAAAAAGTAAAGGTACAATTCTTAAATATAATAACAGTAAATATAACTACAAATTTGAATAAAATACAGTAAAACTGCAGAAAATTGCATATAATGCAATAAAGTGACTATAAAACAGTTCAGTAAATTAAATAAAAGCAAAATAAAATAGATTATAAATGGCTAACCAAATTCATTTTAAAAAAATGTGAGATAACATTATAGTGGCTCAGTATCTACAGAGTGCAAAGTGTTGTGCAGGGTTGAAATAAACAACATGTTAACAGATGATTATCTGCTGACAGATGATGGCGTAGGAAAGATTTTCTGTATCTGCCTTTTTGGCTCAGTCTGTTAGACAAGTTATGTGCAGATGTACACTGCTGTGCAAAAGTCTTGAGCCACCCCATATTTCTTTGTATTTTCCTTCCAAGGAGTCAGACTTTATTGTAAATTTTTAAAGTGGTGTTGAGCGATAGTTTTCCAGGCTTTCTGAAGGACTTTCAAAGTTTTTCGTTGTACATTGGCTGCTTTTTCCCTCATTTTTCAGTCCAGTCCTTGTACCTGACCGTTTTCAGAGGAATGTTTTGTTTTATTTGCCACGTAATACTGACCAAGGAATCATTCAACATAAAAATGGCACATAACTCAACGGATGAACCAGTGTTGTGTCTACACATAACAGACAACTTAGCAAAGAACCAATTTTAAAGTGTATCTTTAGGCACTTTGTGACTAGCAGCCTGTAGCAAAAACACATAATTTGTTCCCATTTCTCTAGTTGAATCTACGAAAAATACCAAAGATAACACAGTTTAACAGGCATAAAATAGTACTTTTGCACCAACAACGTGATTCCCGAAAAGTGCAGAAAAGTGCAGTCAGATTTTGATCCACTATGCACTACCATCTAGAAACTGTCTGCTTGGGAGTGGCTTCATTTTTCAGCATGACAATGATCCTAACACACTACTATGCAGTAAAAGTAGAAAAAGTAGAAAAACACACAATGGAACACTATCAGTCATGGATTGGCCTCCCCAGAGCCCGGACCTCAACATTATTGAAGCAGTGTGGGATCATCTTGACAGAGAACAGACCAAAAGGCAGCCAACATCCAAAGAAGAGCTTTGAATGCCCTTCAAGAAGCCTGGAGAACTATTCCTGAAGACTGCTTAAGAAAAAGTTTAAATAAATTGCTGCACCTATTTCTCATTTTCCTACCAAAATATAAAGAAATGAGGTGTGGTTCAAGACTTTTGGACAGTAATGTAAATAAAGGTGAACACCAGCAGTATGTTTATCTTCCAGTGTGTTAGAAAACCTGTGTACTGAGGAAAATAAGTGCTGCAGGTCAGCGTTGAATCAGCAGAAAATGTAACATTCTTCATTTTCACTTCCCTTTTCATGTAGATTTTAAAAATTAGTTTCAGCAAACATCACCAAACAAGCCTCAGCTATCTGGCCTGAGCAGACAAAATGAAACTCAAACTGATAAATGTTTGCATATTCACTTTCTGCCTTTGGTTTCACTTCTGAATAAGCGGTTCCAGTAAAACTCTGGGTTTGTTCACAGTCTCTCTGCATGTGCTACTTCCTCTAATGGATTTGGTTTTACTGTGTTGCAGTGCCCTCATAGCTGAGTGGGGAAAGTTGAGTAAAATGTCACCAGACAAAAATGAATGCGGACTGAAGCTACAAAAATAAGGCCTGCAATTCTCCTTTAATTATTCCGCACAATATGTTGTATTTATGATATTACAATAGTCAGTGTGCATTTGTGTGTGTTCGCTTTTTTGCATGGCATATAGCCAGTCTCCATACGTACTTTCATTTCCGGTCACCCATAGAGTGCTATTTTTATCCCAAGGACCACGACTGCATGTGTGTGTGTGTGTGTGTGTGTGTGTGTGTGTGTGTGTCTGTAAACTTGTCTGTGTGACCGTGTGTGTCATCAGGTTACCAGGTGTGTAAGTGGACTCCTCTTTGTCCTGGCTGATAATTTTAGACAGACGGCCACTGAAACTTTCAACAGGGGGGTCAGATGCTCTGTGCAACCTTTTCCACTGACAGACACACACACACACGCACACACACACGCACGCACACACTTGTGTTCATTCCCATAATTACTAGTTTACTATAAAGGTCCTGCTCATCACATCAGCTGCCTTCCAGCTCAGGATTTTTTAATTTTCCTGATCTGAAAATGATTGTGTTAACTGAAGAAAGAGGACAGATTATATGATACAAAGAAATTTCTCTTCCTGGTTAAATAAACCACAAAAAACATAAATGTAATGATTAAAGTATATCAGGCATTGAAGTATTTTACTGTATTACTGAATATAGTAAAACAAAACCTTACACCTAATCAGTTAATCAGGCAATTAATCAACAATTATGAAAACGAAACAGTCATAACACCGTTACTTTTTTGCATTCGTTTTTGCTACGAAGCTCTCCGTTATTTTGCTTTTGTGTTATAAATGGAGCACACCCCTTTTCTTCACAGCAGTGCTCTTTTGCCCCTTCCTAAAAGCTCAAACTCGCACACTGTTTAGTTCAGTTTGAGCCACGATGACTAAGGCCTCAGTCACACAGGCCTGGAGACAGGTCAACAACTCCCCGGCAAACACAAGTTGCTAGGGAAAAATGTGCATTTCCTGACCATTTGGTGAGTGGTTGCTGGCAGTTGCTAAGTGAAAGGGTTGCCATGGTCACCCGTAGTTTGCATGGAAGACAGTGACTCGTGTGCAAACACTCGCCAACAACTCACAGAGTGGTAGTGATACTTGAAAAAGGGGGATGCAAACAGGAAACTGAGACTGTTCGCCTTCAGAAAGTTGCGGCTTTTGAAGTGTGTTGGTTGCAGCGGTAGGGAACAGTTTTTAATCTGAAGGCGAAGAGTATCTGTTTCTAGTTTGTGTCGCACTTTTTCACTACCCCTCGGCGAGTAGTTGGCAAGTGTTTGCAGAAGTCGGTGTCTTCCATGCAAACTGCAGGCAATCACGGCAGTCTCTTAGCGACCAAAGCAAGGAGGCTTTTGGTACAGCAACCTCTTTGGGATCAATTTCACCAAGCGACGGCGAGCAAAGTCCAGCAACCACTTGCCAGATAGCCAAGGAATACACATTTTTCCCTAGTGACCGGTGATTGCCAGGGGGTCACCAACCAATAGGCCCGTGTGACTGAGGCCTAAAAAGAAAGCGTTTGGTCAAGGTTTAAGGTGATCCGATGGAAGGATAAAAAATGGTTGCCTATGAATACCTTTGTGTCTCCTATCCGTCTGCTTTTGGCATCATGTGACACGTGGCTGTCAGCTCTGACTCTCTGTCACTCCCACTGTAAGTGGGAAGTAAGTGCAGGCCTTCTGAGGCAGGTGACCAGCAGTTTACCCTACAAGATGGGCTTTATGGACAAAACACCCCCTAATGAGGGTCTAGCTCCCTACTGATCACTCCTTGCTTCTTTTTAAATGTATTTAAAGTTGAAGGAAATCCCCTGTAAAAATATACTTTTAAGTTCAACAACTGCATTAATTTTGTGAAGTTAATATTAAATTAATCTTGTTTAGTAAATGTATTGACATCTCCACCTCTTCAAGAATAATTTTTTGTCACGCCAAATATTTAACTTTTGTCAGTTTTACTAACTTAAGTATTTTAACCCCAGTCACATCTCTTATTCTATAACTCTCTTACTCTATTTTATTTTATAAAGTCCCTTTATGTGCCTATAAAAAGACATTACTAAGCAACAGATGCAGCCAAAGTTTGGGAAATGAAACCTGAAATATTCTTCCTCATCAGAACTCTGCGGGTGTGGTTTGAACAAATTCTGACAGCAAATGCAGCGTGACGCTTTGTCTTTATGTGTAAGAGACACATTAGGGGATTCACTGTTGTTCAAACAGGCCATTTGTCCCCTCTCTTAAAAAGATAAATACACAGATTTAATTGTAAGGAGTACATTGATTTTAAGCAACATCTGATGCTGCTTTCTCTTGCACTGAAGCCAGTGAGATTGCAGCGATGTCTTTGTAGATCAGCAGGAAATAAATGAGCATGTAGACAGATGATACTGTGATAGGCCCTCTCACATAGGTGATGGACTGCGCTGTGTATTTACAGAAGAAGATGGATGAGGTATGAGTTAGAAAGGCTCATGGACAATTGAAATGGATAAAGATATAGTCGAGTCAGTTTAAGAAAACTGCAACAGGAAGTGTAACGAGCCGAGAGTCTGAGAGAGATGACTGCTGACTCATCCTCTGACAGAACAGATCTATCTCCAACTCTCTCTCGTCACCCCAAAGTGGCGCTGGCAGTCTCTCCTCCAAGCTGTTCCCAGTTCACCTCAAACAAACATCTCCAGCTGAGCCCGTTCAAATGCAGCCTCCTAATATGAATAATTAATCTACATACTAAATTATACTGAAATCTCCCAGTGACTCAGCTGCTCTGTGGCGAGAAGTATGAAGTATCTTGACAACAACGATAACAGTGTTTGTTTTGTTCTGCTTCACAGGAAAGCGATCTCCCGCTCAGGCCTCCATTACCTCGGCCCGCCTCAGCCCTCGCTTCCCCCTGCATCCAACGGCCCCACCAAGGAGCTACGCACCTCCGTGGACTGGACGGTCAGATATGCACATACACTCACTTATTTCATACAGCAGTGAATCTGAACAGTGACCAGATTTTTGCCTGGTCCTTTGTTACATTTTACACATGCAGACTCATACGAACGTGGTTCATTAATGTGGTTTTAAATAATGAACAAGAAGACATTTGTCCCAGTCTGTGTTGTCCCTATCCTGTCTGGCTGATTCACTTGACGACATTTGCATTTTCATGCCAACAGATTTGTTAGCAGACTGGTTTCAGCAGCCGTATGTTCATGTGGAAATGAAAAGCAGTAATTTGATTTTCCTTCGTTTTGAATCCTTACAAGAGAATGCCTTTGTATCTCAGCGTGGGACAGAAAGTTTTATGTGTCACGACATTGTGAAATGCGACATTTTTTTTTAAAGGTTTATTATTCAACGTTTAATGGGTTTTATTTAGGAAACATGAATCACAAAACAAAAGAGCCTTTTTTAAAAAGGCTTTCTGCTTTAAAATGTAGTGCTAATGCTTAAGGAAATGTCAAGATGCATTGCAAAGTATTCCGTAAAATGGCATGAAATAACTCAACAAATTAAAAAAATTAAGATGGCATTTTTTAAATTTTCACTGAATAAAAATGAGCCATTTGCAAAGTGGTTTCCCCTTACGAAGGAAAGCACAAGTCATGTTCTCCTGTTTTTTAGCTCTGCCACTCTAAACCTGATATCTCAAAGAGTTTGTGATCTTGTGAAGGCAGGTATTAAAAAATTGACACTGTGCAATGTTGTAAAACGCCCACATTTTGGCAGAGAGGGGTCAACTTACGTTAAATGGTTTATTTATTTAGCACATTTAAACACAACAGATGTTAACCAGAGTACGGCACAGCAAGTAAACCATCGAGGAAAACAGCACAAAAACAGTTAAAACGTTAAAAGAATAATGATAGCAATGATTAAAGCAGTTATTTCATGGTACACCAGGATAGCTGACGCTGTGAATTGAACCTAATCTAAAAGAGAAAAGACCGGTGAGAAGGGTTTTGAATACTGAGGCAGATGATCTTTTTTCTGTAATCATGAAATAATTTAAAATCTTTCCCCTGACAGCGGTCCTGTCAGGCAGAGCTTATTTCCAGGCTGTTTATCACCTGGTTTCTTTCAAATCACATCTGATCCTTCACACTGCCTTAAACTAGCCATTTAGTTTCAGTTAATTAGATCAGGTTACTCTGAATCCAAGATGTAAAATAATATAATAATACAATAATACAACAGTGCAGTTTGTTTTTTTTTGCAGATTCTTTTTAATGATAATAGCCAGTGAAATAAAGGCATGCTTCTTCTATTCATCTGATTCAACTAGAGAAGAATAACTGTGACAAAGAGATGTTTGCTCTGATATCATAAAATTAGGAGCATTTTCACACCAGACTCCAAAAGGAAAGAAAAAGACACCAAAATGCTTCAAATTCATTGAGAAGAATTTTTAAAGGTGAACCATTTTGTACAATTAAGATGTAAAACACATTTGTAATTATCTGTTGCAGTCAGCAATTAGGCTCTAAATCATTGGTTCCAAAATCACCAGACACATAGAGGCAATTTCATTAATTCATTTAAGTGGGGTGGCCCAGTCTCTCTCTCTCTCTCTCTCTCTCTCTCTCTGTATATATATATACTGTATATATACAGAGAGAGAGATAGATTTAAGTACAACATAAATAAGAAAGTTAGAAATAAATTTGTAAAACTACAGAAAAAATGGACTAGAAGCTCACAACCTGCACGTTGTCCCATAATTTAATAAAATCTTTTAATTTTTTTATTTAATTTTTTTTAATTCATTATTTTATTGTGGACCTATTATAACAAAAACAAAAAAACCCCCCCAGAAAATTCTCTGATATTCGTTGTTTCATCTATAGTGAAAAAACAGCAACTTTTCTGTTATTTGATTGAATGTTAACAGTACAGAACCTTAATTTCTTTCAATTCGTAGTTCGTCTGTTACATACTTACTTTGGTGTAGTACAGTGATTCTCAGACTGGAGTGAGCTCTAATGCTGGGGCGCAGAGTTGAATAATATGACTTTTTTTTTTTTTTTTTTTTTTTTTTTGTAGAAATTTAGT
>VUQI01060961.1:23629-34031 GCA_015106735.1 Paratilapia polleni
CTGCCATATCAAACAGCTTATTCTGCTATTGACTCTTGTTTTGAGCTTCTGGTACCCCAGGTGCTGACAATCAGGTGCCTGATTGGCACCTGATTGTCAGCACCTGTGAGCATGGACCCTGCTACAGCGGTCAGTTGGTGTCTGCTCCAAGCATGCCACCTTTGAGTGATCTGGATAGGGCACGTGCCATAGGGCAACTTCAAACTGGTGACGAGCATGAGGAGGAGGTGCCAGGCTGTCATGGCTGTGGATGGTTCTTCCACATGCTACTGAGGCCCCTGTTTGTTAAATGAATAAATTGTTGGATTGCCAATGTGTCTTGTTTCTTCAGACTTCAATCATCCAATCCAATAAACAACACCAAACAAGAGTCAATAGCAGAATAAGCTGTTTGGCAGAGAAGATTTGGCGAGTTTTTCATGGGCAAAACCCACATACTGAACTCTGCTGCTCAACCCACAAATGCATTTTCCTTACAAATGTGGCACCATTTAAAGGGAAATAAACAGGCTTTCCAACTGTGTAAGATTTATTGCCAGGAAGCATTGTTACAACAAAGAAATAATCGACCAAACACAAATTTCCTTACTTTATTTGTTTATTTAGATTCAGTCACAACTCTTGTGTCTCTGCTCAGCCACAACATTAAAACCACTGACAGGTGAAGTGAATGAGATTAGTCATCCTGTTACAATGCAACGCTCTGGGAAACCTTGCTGTCATGGTCCTGGGTTCAACAATATTAGGCAAGTGGTTCTAATGTTGTGGACTGGTCTATAGTTTATAGTGGTTAATAACCACTGGTTATTGGGTGATTATGCACTGTAAAATAAAATACTTCCCTTCCTTTTCTCTGAAAAATGTGGCATTTAAAAACTAGTTGACGTTAATTCTCTTACACAACTGTCTGTATCTGAACTTCCTTGAGCATGACCATAAAAATGTATTTACGCAAAACCCAATGTATGATAAATAAGTTCCTCTATTGATGCTCTTATGTTTTACTTATTTTCATTTTCATGAACCCTCATTTTCCTTACATTTTAACCATCAGGACATCCTGAGAAAAGACATCTTGCTTCCTTAATGTGATGTATTTCTTGTAAAAAGATGATTTTGTGGTGGGGCTTTCACAGCAGAACATTCAGAGCTGCTAACCAATGAAATACGAGGGTGATAGGCTGTTTTGTGTGTGAGGGAGTAGCTCTGAGCCATTAAGTGTTGCTCACTGTGACAGTCAAGAGTGAACCCATTGACTGGAGATGAGACCACTCCATTATTAGTTGTCATATTATTACTCATAATGAGTAGTTTGTCTGTTGTAAGAGCAAGGGCAGCAGAGCAATGTTATTTATTGAAGGCAAATAGCACTTTGGCATCTTGAGTGTTTGCTTTGTTTTCTTTTTGCCAGTCACACTGTGATAAATTACTAAGGCTCTATGAGCCAAATCTACTTACTCCTTCACCTTTACCTTTTCACCTCTGGGTCTGAAAATGAAGCCAATGCAGAAGTGCCTTAAACCTGTATTCTTTCTAATGACCAGCAGGGGGCAACTCTTGTGGTTGCACAGAGAAGTCCAGTTGTTCAAAAATATATGAAAAACAAGTCTACTGCTTCTTTGATCTGTGACCTCAGTAAACACTTTCCTGAACAGTTTATGGTCTCAGTTGCTAGTTTTAAGTCTTGTTTAATACATGTTGTTCATTTTGTCCATTATGGTCCCGTTTATGGTAATATAGATGAAAAGGCAGGGTGCACTTTGTGGCATGGCTGCATTTTGAGCCCTCTGTTTCTCAGTCAGACCCACCTTGCTTATGACATTTTATTACAGGTAACCAAAATACCAAAATGAGGCTTAAAAACGCAAGTCCACAAACCAATTGGTGACATCATGATGGATATGTCCATCTTTTATATACAGTCTGTGGGCTGTAGAGATAGTCCTTCTAAGAATTAATATCAGTGTGTCGTGACATTGGGTTTCTGCTTAGTCACTTCCTGTTATATTTTGAAATCTTTGTTTGTCATGTTGCTGCCCGATCCCTGTGACTGCTGTACATAAAAATGGCTTACAGAAGTGCTTTGAAGCAGTTCACGACAGATAGTAGGATTAAAATAAAATTTTATCTTTGATCTTACTAGTTATAAAATGGAAGTTTTTTTTTCTTAATTCAAAAAATAAATATTTTTGTTGTTTCAGTAAAAAATGTCTAATATATGACACTGATTAGATAGAAAATTAAACTTTTTACAATTGATTTTGTGATTGTGTGACGTAAAGTCATGTTTAAAAAAATTTGCATTAGTTGCATGAAATTACTGTGAAAAATGTACAACGTTTGCCTATTGTTCATTAAATTGTGGAAAAAGTCCTCAGTATTCAGTTAGGTTCATAAGGCTTTGGACAATGACAAATTTTATTGTATTTTTGCCTCTGAACACCACCACCATGGATTTTAAATCAATCAAGCTGTGATTGAAGTGCAGATTTTCAGCTTGAATTCAAGGGGTTTAACCAAAGCAGTCCACCATTTTCAGAGGTTCAAGTTGCTTTGGATGGAAATCCATCAAGTAAACATTGTCAAATCATTCTTTAACGATAAAATTACTTTTAATTAAAGTTTGCTTTAATATTTCTTAACAGTAGTTAAAGTGTTAATGCGTCTTGTTAGTTAATATTTTAAGTATATTACCTTAAAGGTTGATGATTAATATTTAATCAGGCTTTTCTAAATTTTGCAGTCAAAAGTTCAGTTTAATTGTGCAGCTGGTTGGCCTTTTGCATTTAGAAGAATCAAAAATGTTTATCTGGCATCAGCATAACTCTTTTTCTGCATTTTGAGTCATGGCTGGAAGAAAAATAACTGAAACTGGCGTCTCTGTTCCAGCTTGGGGTGTCATTGAGCTGCTAATGCTGCTAGTAAAAGACTGCTGGGGCTTTTTAAAGTGAATGGGAATGAAAGTAAAATGTTGGGGGACCTTGAGCACATCTCATCATGTACTGTATTATGCCAGTGTGTAACAGCAGGGTGCTCATAGTGCATCCTTACACTGCTTGTGGTTGTTGTCTGTGCATGTGATTTTGTGGGGTTGTGTGTCTTACTCTGCCCTCTGTGCTCTCTCTCTCCTTTTAAGAAGTCAGCCCCCAGGAGGAAATGTGCAGCGTGTAAGATCGTTGTTCACACCGGCTGCATAGAGCAACTAGAAAAGGTATCACACACACACACACACACACACACACACACCATTCATTGCCGCATGTCTTACAGTTATTTGTAAAAATGGAGTTTTCTGTATTATTGTTCCTTGAAGTCTGCTGAACCCTATTTAGGCTTAAAATTGTTGAAAATGCAGATAAATGCATGATGGGAAATGTGCACAATTTTTTTGTATTTCTTTCAAGTAATGAAAATTGTTTTACCAAGTCTGTTCCCCTCGATGCCTGGCTTGTGCTTTTGGCTTCAGAAAATAATACAAAATGAATATTAAAAAGCTGTTGTTTAAATGCCTTTGATTAGATTTATTATTTTCTTTCCTTGTAAATTACATTGAGTTTACATAAGGTAAGATAAGAAATATTATTTATCTCAAAAGTTACAGCAGCAAAACACTAAACAAACCCATCACAAAAAAGCTCGATAAAGTTATTAATTAAATTGCACAAAAAAAGGATCTCTTAAATAAAATAAATTAAAATAAAATAAAGGAGCTCAATAAGTAAAAAAGTCTGATCCAAACTTGGCAGGATTGTTGCTGGAGACCCAAGTAAGTGCACTGCAAGTTTGAGGTCATTTCGTTGACCTTTTCTCATGTTTTCTCATAACTTTTGGCTAAAACCTGTTGTCTGTTACTGGCGTTTTCCCACCGTGACCGTGAGGCACACATACATAGATGGCATGGGTGCTGAGATTAATGCATCCCCACCCCTCTTTACTCCACAGTTTAACCATCTCAACTAAGTGCCAAATCCTAACGCTAATTCTGTCTAATCCTAAAACAAAGTCTCAACCCTCAAACAGGCGCAAAGGGGCTCGGGGGAAAAAATGAGTGTTGGAAATAAAAAGTTCTAACTTTTATAAAATTTCATCAATCTGATGATCTAAAACTCAAACTGCTCTCACAAAAGTAGCTAAAGATGATTTATTTTCATTTCTGGTTTGGATGAGCTGTTCTTGAGAAAGCTGAAGCCCAAAATCTGCAAATTTCGCACAGGCTCAGTCACACACACATTCAGCGAGTGTACCCTTATAATTTTAGATGTCTTCTTTTCAAAGGGTAACTTCATCATTGCCTGCATGTGACGCATTTAGGGGACATCTGTAAATTGTAGCTATGTAAAACAACCTGAGTCGTACTCTCCCCTGATGGCAACTGCACTAAATGACAAAAGTTGGCATAATAACTGACATGCACAGAATTAATTTGAAACCTTTATTACATGTAAACATTGAATATTTATTTAACTTAACCACAGTGAATGAAATAACATACTCAAAAACAGTCTCAGGCAACTTTTTGACTGTGGGTGTATTTTATTTATATTTGCATTAGTGCAGATGACATGTTTATGTATTTTAACTCTTACCTGTGCTGCTGCTATGTATGCCATCCTGGAGTAAAACTGACATATTTAATATTTAACGTTTGCTTTCATTTCTCCGTCTCTTTCTAGATTAACTTTCGATGTAAACCAACCTTCAGAGAGGGAGGATCCCGATCCATCAGAGATGTAAGTGTGTGTAAATGAGTGTGTAACTATGTACATGTGAGGGAGGAATCGCCTCCTTGTTTGCAGCGTAAGTGAGGGAAAATGTGTTTCTCTCTTTGACGGCAGAATGTACTCAGACATCACTGGGTTCACAGACGACGACAGGAGGGGAAATGTAGACAGTGTGGAAAGGTGAGTGTGCACACAAAAACACACGGACACACAGAGATGTTATTACTGTTCATACAGACTGCCCCTTTGTTTCTGCAGAGTTTTCAACAGAAGTTCTTCCACAGTAAAGAAATAATCGCCATCAGTTGTTCATGGTGTAAACAGGCTGTAAGTACTTCATTACTCATAAGTAAAATGGTAAAGTTATTAGTGGAAAAGTAGAAGTTACAGTATGCGTCTCATGCACTCTTTACTTATAAAATAATGCTTATTTGCACTAAATATGACCTTAGCATCCTGCACTTTGAGCACTACAGGAAGTTTCTGTACTTCAGCTCAAATATATTTTAGTAACATCAGTTATTATTATTATTTCCACATTAACAAGAAGGTCATGTAGACCCCACTGATGAGTAGGCTGGCTGCACTGACACATCTTTAATCTCTCCCCTCATTTCCTGCTGTCTCTCTGCAGTTGATTTTCTAATACAGCCACAAAATGAAACAAACATTAGGTACATAAATGATCAATAATCTGTCTTGAGTCTGGAGTCAGAGGACTGGTAGTATCCCTGAAGCCAAGCACCATAAAGATAATGATACATCTTATGCTGGTGCTCAGGTATTTAGTGAAAATAGTTACATAGTTACATAAATTCAAAATGCTACCATTTTTTTTTTCCGACATCAAGGGATATATCATAGATTCAGTAGTGAAACCGCACCCTTTTAATGTCTGTGACATACAGTAACTGAAACAAACATTGCTACCCTGGGTGTTTCATCTGTTATCTGATAATTCAGTGGAGAAAACTTGGAGAAAAAGTGTGTTTTGGGTCATATCACCGTGTGGGATAGGTGGCTGCTCAAAACAAGTTCTAGCATATGAAAGGTCTCCTTTTTACATTTCGAGGCTCATCTTCTAGCTGTGCTTCTTTCTGGGTAAAAAGTAATTTTCTCATATATTCATTTTTTAACACGCGTTAAATTTAAAATTCACATTTAGTTTAAAAATGAACACACATGGATACAATATGTACAAAGGTGTGTTTTGCAAGTTGAACTCATGACACAACCCTAAGGAGTGTTTTTTTGTTTTTTTTTTTCTTCCTTCTTGCAGTTCCACAACAAGGTGACCTGTTTCATGCTGCACCAGATAGAGGAGCCCTGTTCACTGGGGGCCCACGCTGGAGTCATAGTACCACCCTCCTGGATCATCAAAGTCAGGAAACCACAGGTGTGTGCACACATGTGTACACATACCCTCAGAGAGCTCCTTCACCAGTCACTCTGCTTGTTGATAAAGTTCACTAGCTGTCATTTTGTGACAATAATGAGAAATGACTTTGTGGGATCTAAATTTAAAATTCTAAAAGAAAGCGTGTCACAAGCTCAGTGTGCGCTAATGTGTGTGTGTGATTTTTGGAGTATGATATGATGTAAACTGACACGTGTCTGGTCTGTCTGAGGGAACTCTGGGATTGTGTCTCTGTTATCACACACAGACACACACACACATGCTGTATATCTCTCAGTCACATCGCATGCTTCATTGCACTTTTAATTACCGTCACAGGGGACATGGGGACAGTGAACTAACCACTAAACTCTGTGTGTGTGTGTACCCTAGAGCTCCCTAAAGAACTCTGCCAGAAGAAAAAAGCGGACATCATTCAAACGAAGGACAAGCAAGAAGGGATTAGATGTAAGTGATATTATCAGTTACACTGCCATAATACATTTTTTTTGCTTATGTTTACCCTTCATGTGATCTAGACACAAGTAAAAAAAAAAACTGTAGGTGTGTTCCTGTTGGTACGTTCGTGTTTGATCAACCCCAGGAACTAACAGAAACTGTAAACTCTGTATATAAAAGATGGACTTCATCCAGGTCTGAAAAGGGAAATTATTGCATTCTTTGTAATGACCAGCAGGCCGGTGACTGCTCAAAAAGTCAGACTGTATAGAGGTCTATGGGCAAATTACCTTAATTCTCACTTGATTTTAAACACAGTAAATGTCTTTACTTAAGTGTGATGTTCATTTCCTAAATTATAACCCCGTTTAGAAAAAATATGGAGGAAAAAGTAGGATATAATTGAGGGCACGGCATGTGATTGCCACATCGCTGCCATATGTGTGCAGTGTCCTTTCTCGGTCACACCCACCCCTTCATGCTCAGTTTAAAAAAAACCAAGATGGCAACTTCAAAAATGCCAAACTCATGGGGCAACATCCATCTTTTATATACAGTCTATTATTGGATTGTTATACTTTTTTAAAAAAATCTCTACTGATTTTATTATGTATGTTATGGTGCCATTTCTTCTAACTATTTGATGTTATTTATCGTTTTGCCTTATTATAGGGTTTTGATAAGTGCCATATAAATGAACAAGTCTATCAATCAAATAACAAATAAGTGGAATTCCAAGTTTTTTCTTCTCTGTCTCTCTTTAGGAGTCTAAATGGCGTCCGTTCATGTTGAAGCCTCTCCCCTCTCCTCTCATGAAGCCCATCTTGGTTTTTGTGAATCCAAAGAGTGGAGGCAACCAGGTGAGCAAACTGTCATCTGTTTGAGACGCCTTCACCTCTCATTTTTGTTTAGAGGTACTGTTGCTGCCGCACCTCGTCTGTCCTTGGAGTGTCTAAAATTAATTTTCATTATGAAGATGACAATTCAGACAAAATTAGGTTTATTAAGCTGTTTTCACATATGAACTCTAGACGGTGTCGAGAGAGTCAGGTGGAAACATTTTCTTAAGCTGTCCTTTCTCAAATGTACCCCACAACAGGAAATGGTCAGCTTCAGACATTTAGCTTTACAGGAAATAGTTTGTTTTAGGCAAGGCTGCTGCCTGGATAGAGTGTGCAGGAGGTAGGACACAGCTGCAAATCCACTGGAAAATTACCTGCACTATTTTCACATGAAGATATGTGGACATCACACAGACTTTGTTTTATGGAGCTAAAGAGGTTAAAAAGACTGTTTAATGTCCCATTCAGCTGCAGCACACGTTTGCATCTCATCTGCAGCTCCGTTGGGTAGTTTCTTGAAAAGTTCAGGGCTGCAGAGCATTTGTGAAAATGGCTCATGTTTGCCATAGTTCTTTAGACTTCGTCAACAGCATTATCATAACATCATGCTGGGGTTCATTAAAGCCATTAGACTTTAAGATGATCATTTTTTACTTGTTTGTTATTAATAGCAGTTTTTTAAATAGTTTTATATGAAAGAAGTTTTTTTTTTGTACTTCTCTCTTTCTGTAGGGTGCCAAAGTGTTACAGATGTTTATGTGGATCTTGAACCCTCGTCAAGTCTTCGACCTTTCACAGGGTGGACTGCGGGAGGCGTGAGTAATCTTCCCTTGGGAGAGTGCTGGTCTTTCATTACAGCCTACACAGTTGGACTGAAGTCAACATGACACCCTGAGCTTGCCAGTTTAGTACCAGTTATCCACTTAAATCTTCATTTCACATCACCCTTATCTCAGTCCACTGCTGAGGGGGAAAAAAGACATCTTTTCACTCCTCTTTTATTCAAACCCAAAGCTCATGGGTGAGAAATTTTCACGAAATTTGGACCAATTACACCCACTCAACACTAATCAGCAGCCTTTTTATTCCATAATATTACCTTTCTGCTTTGTCAGGTTGGAGTTGTATCGCAAAGTGCCAAATCTGAGGATCCTTGCCTGCGGAGGTGACGGCACGGTATGACTCTGTGCATCTCTAATATTCCAATTATTAATACTTTTCTAAATTTCTGCAGCTTATACTTTCCCTGTATGTCACTCTGTAGGTGGGGTGGATCCTGTCTGCTCTCGATGAGCTTCAGATGAATCCCCAGCCTCCGGTCGCTGTGCTTCCTCTGGGAACAGGAAATGACCTCGCCAGGACGCTCAACTGGGGTGGGGTGAGTTCCTAGCCTTGACTTCTCCGTAGAGTTGATGGAGAGCACAAGGGCGTAGCAGTTTACCCTCCCTGTAGTCATACTTTCACAAGTGTCTGTGTAATGAGCAATTTCTGCACAACATGACTAAATAAATGAGATAAAAGGGTAATTATGGCTGTAGAGTCTTTGCAGCTGGAGGCGAGATTAAGATACAATGAAGAAAAAGAAGAATAACAACAACAACAACCAGCTCTTGTAGCATAAACAATTAGCTATTTATGACATATAGTGTATGAGAACAAAAACACTTCAAGGCATCTTCCTTCAGATTCAAAGTGACAGGTTTATTGCTCAAATATTAATGTGCAGTAAAAATAAATCCTGTATTCTCCACCACCTCTGGGAGCTACGAAATATCTCACCCACATTCCAGGATGTCTAAGTGAGCTCTCTTCCTGCGTATCATCCTCCCACCTGACATTTAACCCCGTTTGACCTCTTCAAAGCACAAGTAAGATGACACACTTGTTGTTGACATCACAGCAGCTTCCTATAACCGCTTTTCCTCCAGCGTCTGATTTGCAGCCGACTTTAAATTTTGCGCGGTCCAAAGTACTTTAAGCACAACAGAAAATGAACCCTGACAGCAAAGCGACTCACTTAACGCTTCCCGCTACTGGCAAAAATCACAGCAGCGAAACAGCTGCAGTGGATTCAGAGCAGGTTTCAGAATACAGAACAAACTAAGATGCAGAGTTTATGAATCCATAGGTCAAACTAGCAGTTCAGTCAGTGTTTTTCATGCATAGAAAACAGAAAAGCTTTGGTGTTCCCTCAAAGGAAAACCACTAAGACTGGAAAAAAACAAAAAAAACAAAACAAAAAACAATTTCCACCAGTTTTTTTAAAGTGGGGTGTTCATTTCCTCAAGCGTAAACTACATTATTGTTTATCACATTCCAGAAATAACAGAAAAATGCAGACTTCTTTTATGTAAGGTTTTCCAGACTCGTCGTGTTAGTTATATGTGGACCACTTGTGTCATATCCCGGTGTTTCAGAGGGACTCAAACGCCTGACTCGGGAAGAACAGTTTAGATGATTTATTTACAAAAAAGTGAAGTGAAACAGAGAAAAATCAAAAAGGTGAAGTGGTGGCGGTGGCCGAGGCCAGAGCGCAGGAGAGTCCACGGGTTTGTGTCAATCAATCCCTCTCCAAAGTCAGTCCTCCAAGCTGGGGTTTCCTCCAAGCTGGGGTTTCCTACAAGGAAGAGAGGATGATTAATAGGAAGCAGAAACAGGATTCACTTTCTATACGCAACGCGATATGGAGCCAAACCACACTACCAAAGCTAGGGCAACGATCTGACATCGGCTGGTGGATTCCCTCAGCCTTAAATAGTGGAGAGCTGACAAGCAATGATTCACAGGTGCGGGTGAAGATTACTTTCAGGTGCCTCTGAGGGCGGGACTCCCACAGAATCCCAGCCCCTGAAAACAAGCAGAGTTAATCCACCACACACACACACACACACACACATAGAGGAGAGAGAAAGATAGAGGTGAAGGGAAGAGAGAAAGATAGAGGATGGCGGGTCGTCACAGGAGGACCAGGGGACCATGACAAC
>VUQI01060962.1:4147-17685 GCA_015106735.1 Paratilapia polleni
TAAAAAACAGTCATCTGAGTTGTAGCACAGACTTTGCCAAGTGGTGACCTGGAAATAGAAGCAGCAAATGTGTATATTTCCTTCTAAGAATACCTTCCACCTCCCTGAGCTCTATCCACGTGAACATGTTTGAATCCACTCCGCAAACTCTCCTGACCCATGTCTATATTAAACACACAGCCTCCATGACTCTGCAGTGTGCAACATGAACCGCTAAAAAACACTGTTAGGATGTTGTACACCTACAGCAGGGTAGTTCACAGTGGACCCAAAAGTGTCACTCATATAGTCCACAACAAGATGTGCGCAGCTGTCCTTTATACTTTGCATGCTGAGAGTTGTAATGTGATTTGTGCCTGTGGGAACACATAAAGTTAAAACTACAAAACACAGAGACATTGGGTGGTAATCAGAAATCATACATGATAACAATTTAGAATTAGATTTTAGATGTGCATATATATATATATACAGCCTATTTGTGGCAGTGGAGGATGTACACACATATAATCAATTAGATCATACCATTTAGAAGTTTATAAGTTTGTGACAAATAAATAATTGAGCAATACAATCAGCTGCTTCTCCAGTGAGTCTCTCATTCTGCAGATGAACTGCAGCTGGTGACAGTGTTGCAGCTCTACATGAACCAGTTCTCCACCTACTGCAGGTTCTGGTTAGAAAGACACTCCATCAAATCTCCAGAGCAGAACAAATAGTGTCATCAGCTGCAGTCTAAGACACTGGAGTTTAAGTACATCCAACCACAGAACAAGATCCTCTTTGGAGAAGCAGCTGAATCAGGTCGAGGACTGCCACAACCACAACCTGGCCAGCTAGCCAGCCGGTTGGTAAACACTGGAAGGGCTGGGCCTAGCTGGTTAGCAGAGAGCTTTCAAAATAAGAGTGAGCAAACTGTCAGACAATGCTCTCTCCAATGGACCAAAAAAATAAAATAAAATAAAATAAAAATGGCACAGTGTACAGGCTATTATAATATATCTGGGTGCTCTATCCAAGTAAACTCTATGTGATGGAAACAGTGACAATTTTAAAATGCTGGTACCTTCCATCTTCATATTTTTTTTTGGTTGGACTCTATTAGAGCAGCTTTGCATGATTCACAGTTCAAAATAATAGTTACTTTTTTATATTGAACCTTCAGTACTCTCTCGAACAAGCCTTTTTAGCTCCTCTGCCTTTAAAGCCATCTTCCCTTTAAGCCAGCTGTCTTCTGATTGGCTGTCCCTTGTAACCCAAAGGTTGGGGCTTATGGGCTCACAGCCAGAGCTGTGTGAATATGATATTACTGGATTGATTAAATCATAAAGATCCAAGAGTAGAAAAAAAGTGTTTAGAGCAGTCTGAGTGTTGAGATCTTGGCTCACAGGGATTACTTGTATATACACTGACCACATTATCTGAAACACTGGCAATGTTTAATATAAAAATCCACCATTGGAACAGTGTACATATCAAAATAAAGAAAAACAATAGTTCCGTTTTAATGTTTGTTTAAAACCAAATTTAAACCAAAGACTGCTTTAAGAAACAAAGTCAACTTTTAAAACCTACAACTAGGCAGCTACATGGTACACACTGGACAGCTGGACCAGGAGGACATCAACACCACCCGCCACAGACAGCCCACTGACCCACTGGATATAAATAAAGCATTTGACCATGCAGTATATACATTATGATCACAAGGATTGGCAGTAAATACATCATGGAGGCCTATACTGCAACCCAGTGCAAGTAGAAATGTGATCATGTAAACATGTCAGGAGAAAGATTTAGGCTAAAGCACACACACACACACACACACACACACACACACACACACACACAGAAACAGAGCAGCTGTAGGTAGAGGAGAGTGTTGTAAATCAGGGGGTCCTGCCATGCAGTTGTCTTTTGATTTAATAGACTGACAACGTGAGGACAGAAGTGAGCATACTTCTGCCCTTCTTTAAAGTCGCTGGTGTTGCACTTCAGGGACTGAAGAAGCAACTACAGCCGAAGAAAACGATTGGGAATAGAGTAGAGAGAGAAGCAGTTTGTTTATGAATCTACTTAAATATTGAAAATAATTGACCATGAAGCTCCTCAGGTTTTACTCAGGCATTTCATTGTGAAAAGTCAGTTTTCTTAAAACGGACAGATGTGAAGCAACATGACAAAGTCATTTTGGCCAGTATTAATACATGCTGTATACAGCTTGTTTTTTATTTTCATTGCACAATAACAGCACATGTGACATTTCCACCAGTGAAGATAACTTTATCCACAAGGGTTGTGATGATTTATTGGAGCCAATTTGCTCTAATAATATCTGATTTATTACAGATATTATCAGAGAAACTTGATAATAGCGCTGCACTGTTTGTAAGCACCTGCGTTCACAGGAAGAGTTATCATTATTACACTTCACCTAAAAGACATAGAAATCATTACTGTATTTAAACTTATTGCATGTTATATACTTATATTACACACACACACACACACACACACACATATATATATATATATATATATAGATAGATAGATAGATAGATAGATAGATAGATATGGAGAGTTTGGCTTAGGTCAGATATTGGCACATAGTCATGTAAGCCAATATATGACCGAAGCCAAACTCTCCTGTGAATGAGTTCAAAGTGAATTCAAATGGAATATTCTTTTGTTCTCAACACATATTTAACATGTCTATCATCATTAATTATAAACACTATGAAATAATGCGATGCAATACCAAAACATAATAAAGTACAGTGTTCAGTGTATTTGGTTTCAGATGAATGTTTGTGTTTAATGATTTTAATTCAAATCCTCTCGTACACCTTTTGGTACAAACACAGCTCATGTTGTGATTAATTTTAGTTTTGTCGCTATGGTCTGGCTGCTTTAACTCGTATTGGTTCATTTTGTTGGTCTTGATGTTTATAAGGGGAACTGTGGAAGAAAAGGTGTCTGACAAGGTTCTTTCTCTCTTCTTGTCCACTGTCTCTTTGCTCTCTGTGTCTGTCCTGAAGCAGTATGGAGGAGCGTGACCTACTCAAAGAGAGGCTCCAGGCCATCACTGTAATCCTTCACTCTACTCTGCTCAGTGTAGTCATAGAGGAAACACATTTCACAACATTTATTCACACTTTTGTTTAGAAGTTTTAGAACATCTCTATTTTTCCAGTTGTTACTGAGATGTACACACTGTAATGTTTTACTGTAATGTAAAATAAAACATAGAGGTAAGAAATAATAATGATAATAGAATCCAATCCTATGCAGCTTTTGAGTCACAGTTGTACTCGTAATATTGGATGGGTGCATCATCCAATATTCCTAAATGGTACAAAGGTACCATTTGGGAATGTTTGAAGGGTTGGAGTAGCTTATATATCAGTGGAAATAGACTTACTCTGATAGTCTGTATTACAAATTGTAAGGGTTTATATATTCACTCATATAAGCTTTTGTTTTTGATGGAACAGGAGAAACATCGCATTCAAGAGGACATTAGACAGAAGAAACTGGAACTGGACCAAGAGAAACTCAAACTACAGCATCTTAAGGTTTGTCTGAGTAAATGGTCAGCTATGACAGCAGATGAGGTGTATGGTAAATAATTTCGTTGGATGGGTATTATCCTATTAGCATGAACTGCAGAAGTAATTGCTTTGTCCATCTGTTTGAACACCAGTGTACTTAATTCTAGTCTTGTGATCCACATTGACGAACCTTCTGTTCTCTCCAGAAAAAGGCTCTGAGAGAGCAGTGGCTGCTACGAGACTCCCACAATGCAGCAGACTGCACACAGCAGCAGAGCCTTCTGCCTGACCAGCAACAGACCAGAGCGCTGCAGCTTAGCATCCACAGGTACAAAATGCATCCCAAACCAGCTCACAGAGAAACGCAAACTATCACCCTAGAGTGTACATAATAGATGGACATAGTCACCATGATGTCACACGTTGGCTTCGGACTCCACATTTTGCAGCGTTAATATTAACTTGTAGGACACCACTATGTTGTTTTTTGGAGTCAGAAGTGACCACATTTGGAGAAGAGGGTGGAGTGCTAAGCTGTCAGCTAACATTATCAAACTGCATACATAAACTGTCCAGGTGCAATGCACAGACACAGATACCTGCTAATTAGTGCTTGGAAGGTCTGTAACGCACAGCAAGCCATATTATTGGTCAGATAATGCCATTAAAAATGCTCTGAAAGGCACCAACAGCACAAACATGGTCAAGATGTCCAGTTCAGTGATTCGAATTAGTGGAGGTGATGTCTAGTTGTTGAGAAAGCTGTTGGGTACAGCTGCCTGTGTCGGCACACCTGTCAGTCAAAGTGGCCAGTTCCCTCATTTTAAGCCTAAAACAAAGTTTATAACAAAGAGTTATAACAGGAATAAAAATCTCCCAAGAACAGATGTTAAAGGGGAAACTATCCATAGAGACCAAAACAGTTAAAAAGCTGTAAACATGCTTTTTATTGCTGTAAAATTGGGCATTTTAACAACAGAGTTTGTGAGATTGAATTGCTTTTGGAGCAAGCCTTGAATGGCCTGTCAAGGAACTGCAGTTTTTGGCATTTCCACATTGGCTCCATGTTTCAGCCCCAGAGGTTACTGCTTCATTCTCATATGACCTACTGCACCTGTTGCTAACCTGCTCTGACTTCTCTGCCCCCTTAGGATAGAAATGGAGGTGGAGTCTCTGGAGAGAGAGGAGTCTATGATTAGCACCAAAGAGAGCTTCGTTCTCAACAGACTCAAGGCTGTGGAGAAAAGTCCAGAGGACATTATCAAGGTATACACACACACAGACTCACAGATACACAGCTGTAGTTTCGTGCTGCCTTTACTACTTGTTACATGTAATGATTTGTGTCTGTCTTCTAGGAGGCCCACGACAGCTTTGTTCCCGGTAAGTCATGTGACATCATTTGCAACCTCTGTGATGTTATTACCCACACCAAAGGTGAATCCATGTTAACAGTTCTGTTTTCTTTCTCCCAGAACCATTACAGGTCACCACGGTGATCTCTGATGTCCCAGAATCCCGTTCTCCACCAGCCAGCGAACCCTCTAAACCAAACACACCAAGCAAGAGTGAGATCATTTTACACATTTGAAACGTCATAATATATCGTGTTTTGAAGTGTAGAAGTTGAAATATATAAGTGTTCATTTATAGTGCTGCTGCTTAATGGTAAAGAGCCTCTGGAAAATTGTAGATAGTTTTGAGTTCCAGTAAACATTAGTCCTTCAAGGATATACCTGTAAACTTTGCATTTACATTTGCAATGTATTCTGACATATTTAAAAAAAAAAAAAAAAAAACATATGCAGCTGAAGCTGCATTGCTCAGTGCTGCTGGACTCATGTAATCATAATCAGCATAAACTAACATCAGCTGCATCTGTCTGCCCTCTGTGTCTCAGCTCTGTTTGCCATGGAGATCAATGTGACTAAAAGCACATTGACTGGGGAGAGTAGAGTACTTTCTACAGCAGATGTTCCTCCTGAAGAGTTAGACCAACTCACCGGGCTCAAGGTTTATGATGATGGCAGGAAGTGTGTTTATGCACTCAGCTCTCAAGAGGTATTTCTGTTACTCTGAGTCGGACTCTGTGACTCTGCTACTGTAACTAATGGAGTTGCTTTTGTCCTGCATTTTTTATTCTGTTTTGGATTTGAAACCGATTAGAATCAGAGTATTTAGCTCCCTTTAAATGAAGCCTGTGACTCTGTTCATTAGTGACTCCAAAACGCTGTGACTGTTAGTGGGACACCAGCATTTCCACCAGGAAAACCGATTATGCCTGGAAGCTGCAACTGGCACAGGGGAGTGGGCTGGGTGGGACTGTGTGGGGAGACTAATGTTGCACTCGATTAATGTGGAGCTATCCACCTGCTTTGGTGATTTTTAGGGGGCAAGCACGGTGTTGCTGCATATGTGCAGCTTTTCACACCTACACTCAAAAAGGTTTTTATGGATTTACTTAAAAAATGTTATGTCAAGTGGTTCCAAACAACTGTGTTAAGTAACTCCTAAGTAACTGAGTTTTACTCTAAAATCTGAACTGACTCAATGAAAAGCCATTGAGTTAACTTGCCACAATATATATATTTTTAAGATTACTTGAGTCATTTGTTTTATTTCAGCAAAATACTGACTTTTTGGCAGGTTAACTCAATGGCTTTTTGTTGAGTCATTTCAGATTTTAGAGTAAAACTCAGTTACTTAGGAGTTACTTTACACAGTTGGGTGGAACCACTTGACATAACTTTTTTAAGTAAATCCAAAAAATCCACAATATATTGTTGAAATGACACAAATGACTCAAGTAAACTTTTAAAAAAAATACTAATTTCTTCAGTAAATCCAACTAAAGACAATTGTTTAAAAGCAACAATAGTGAGAGTTCATTTAAATGTATTTAAGAGAAAGAAAAAGACACCAATGAAGGATGTAGCCGACTGCAATCTGTGATTGATGGGCATAAGTGGACGGACGTCAACTGAACCATCTGCATGGTTCTATTCTTTTTATTCCTTTGGTAAAAGTCTTTATAGGCAGGCTAATAGCATACTTTAGCAAACTTAATAGTTGTAGCTTAGGCCCAGCATACTGTAGGGCTTGTAATACACTGGTGGAAACACATACTTGGGAACATGATACAGTAACTTAAAAACAAAACAACAGAGACTTCATGGTTCTCATGTGCTGCCTGTAGGGTACTGAATTTAGTTTAATTTATGCTCAGTTCTACACAAATGGGCATATTATTGGAGGAACACTGATTTCTCAGAAATCACTCTAACACTCTAACACTTATTGGTTTTATTGTGAACAACAAGTTCACAGTAAAACCAGGTATGGTGCACATAAAGGCAATTAATGAGATAACTGATGTTTCTTGCAGTCTTTCTCACAAAATTAGATTGTACTTGTGGCAATAGTGGGGAAGTGCACCCACTTTTTCTTAAATAAATCAATCAATCAATAAAAAAAAAAGCAGATGATAATGATAATAAATAAAAGAGCAATAATCAGCTGTCTCTCAAGTGAGTTCCTTATATTGGCTCCACTTCCACCGTGTTGAACTGCATGTAGTAACAGTAGTCCTTTTTCTGCTCTACAGCTTTAATGAGTTTGGCTTAGCCCACAGACAGTATAAAAGATGGGAAAAATGTGGAAGCCAATGCAGAAGTGCCTAAAAACCTGCATTCTATCTGAAGGCCACCAGATGGCGATAGCTGTGGTTGCAAAAAGACTTCCGGTCCTATAGAAGTCTATAGGAAAAAGGCTTTCTTTCTTGACCTCTGTAAACACTTTGCTGCTGAGTTCATTGGCTTAGTCACTCATTTTGGGTCATAGTGAATAAGTATTTTGTAAATATTGATTATACTATGTTTCAAAAAGGAGGATTAAGTGTGGTATTTTCTGCTCACTCATTGGCTAACAACTTGTCAGTCACAAGTCACTAGCCAATGAGCAAGTGGTTGGACAGCCAGACCCGCCCCTCCTCATCACATCTAGTTTCTTGCAACCAAGACGGCAACAGTAGAAACGATCATCTTGAGGCTTGATCATGGAGGGACATGATGTAATCAGACTTCATCTCGTTATCTCCTTTTGTGTTTGAATTCCTTATAATACTATCTGTATTGTGAGTCCTGTTCTGTTGTATTTCTAGGGGTCACATGACCAGAGTTATGTTTCTGAGCTATCAGCCAGTGAGGTGAAACATTTGCTGAGAAGTGCTACAGTGAATCGCCAAGTAAAGCACCAAAACTACCTCCAACATCCCAGGAGAAGGGAGGAGCAATGCTTTTCCAACCACCAACATGAGAGGGGCAGGGTGGAGGAACATGACCTGAGAAACCAGGCAGAACACTATGATGAGCAAGTCCTCAGAAGACACATAGCAGAGAAAGACTTTAGCAGTAGGGAAACTTGGCAGAGAAAACCACGCAGTGAGGATCACTATGGTAACCAGGAAAGCCGCTACATCAGAAATGAAGGCAGGAACAAACAAAGCAACCTGAAGGAAAGGCGTCACAAAGAGCTGGATCATCACTGTCGCAACCAGCAAGATTGTCACTATAGTTCATACCAAGTGAGGAATTGTCACAGTGTTCAGGAAGGTGGGTCTACTAGCCATCACCCCAATGGCATCACCAGAAGCAGTAGTAGGATGAATGGAAGTGGATCCAATGGCTACCCACCACTTAGATCATATGACCAGGATCATATGACTCCCAGTTATATTCCTCCTATTGATTACATCAGTGAGGAAGAACATTACTGCTACAGCCCACCATCGTACCAGCCAAACAGAAAAACAGAAAACAGCCACAATCAATCCACTGCTCGGTACAGTGGGCCCACCTACTGTGACAGAGTGCCCTCCCCCCTCTACCGAGATGACCCCCCTTACACAATCCTTAATGCCTTGGACACTACTGAGCCAATCACAGCCATCTTCATGGGCTTCCAGACGGCACAGGATGACAGCGGGCAGGTTCAGGAGTTTGAAGGCTCCCTGAAAGCTGAGCTGGTCATCATTGAGGACCATGAAGACAGCAGCATGAAGGAGAAGAAGAGCTGCACCCACATTCCTTCAGGAAGTGCAAGCAATGGAACCGTCGGACACGTGCAGGGAGTTGGAGACAGACGCGGTGAGAGACGGGTAGGACCGGGTATCAGAAAGATCCAGAAAAAACAACCGTGCTGTAGTGTCTGCTAGCTGGACTAAAAAATGCATGGCTTAGTATCCAACACTGGCTTAGCTGTGAAGGTCAGCTAAACTAATGATTTCATTGCAATGCCTAATTTATTTTACATGGTGGTGCTTGAAATGATCTGCTCTGCTACAGCACTCACTGACTGGCTGCTTTTATGAAAGGCTCCAGTGGTCATATATTAAGTGTGATTAACAACAACAGCAAAAAAGGAACCCTTTTTAATTTGGTTGGTGCCAGTACATTTGTCCCCACAGGGTCAGATTGTCAATGCCAAGGTCTGCTGTTTATATCCTAACACAGCTGAAGGACAGCATTCAGCCAAAACCTGAGCTGTGATCCATGCCATCGTGTGTCTGCTCTCTGTGCACCTCCCCAAAAAGAAATTCAAGTTAAGGGATTTCCGTTTTGACACAGTGGGGGAGATCCATCAGGCATCACAAATGCATGCCTTCATGCGGTCGTAATTGTACTTCCCACTGAGCGATCTAGAAATAGCAGGAACACTGGGAGTGATACAGAGCTGCGCAAAGAGATGACCTTGAAGGGTTAAGGTGTTAGGATTAGTCTTGGGGGTCCACTTTTTCAGGCAGACTAATGCCAGCGAGGCTCCAAGCAGAGATCCTTGTACTTTCCAATTTTATTTGTCCACGCTTCTGCAAACAAATACAACCCTGGCATTAAAGGTACATATTAGTGAGAAGAGTGAGTGAGTGAGTCCTCCCTGCCATGACACTGTGACGACAGATGTGATTAGATGCAGTAATATTAATGTAAAAATCAAGATCAGGTGAATTTCCCAAGCTGTAATTAAGCCCACTTTACCTAACAAATCTGTAATCTGAAGCTCAAATGCATGGAGAAAACAGACACAAACCAAAATAAATCTATGTGAGCAAGTTCATCCTCAAAAAGGAGTAATCCTAAGTGACACACGTGTCCTTACTGACTTTTTGACAGTGCATGTCCTGATTTAGCACGTCTGCTCCTAGCCCCTTTATCTCAGAACCCAGTCAGTGAGCTTCAGCCTCTCAGATTAGTAAATCAAAGCTGTAGCTATACCCATTTGTTTTTTTACTGTTTTAATATATATTCACTCACCAGTGCTACCAAATAGTTGTTCACATTGACATTATTATATTTTTACTCACATAATGATTGCACTGCAGACCTGCAGACTTGGTTGTTGTGACAGAGCAACATTAGCAATCTGCAGTGCTCAGTACTCTGTAGAATTCAGTAAAAAAAAACTGATTGGACTGTAAGTTGTTTTATTTTGCTGATTCAGACCCATTCAAATAAGCCCCAGTATTGATCATTATGATCAGACTGGGACAACATTTTACCCTGAGCAACTTTGTAAGGTTGTGTCTGGCAGCTTTTCGAGTTTTTCTGTACCTAAAAATCTATGAATTAATCATAAAAGTAATACATTAACTGAAAATGTATTATTTGTGTTTCTAACATGCTTGTAGGTTTGGGTGGCACGAAAAAAAAAACTGCACCTCTCTTGGAAACGTTTAAGATTTAACTGCAGAAACATTTTGAAAAGATCCACAATACATTCTCAAATTGCACATCATACCTCAGTGATTACATATTATGCTTTATATGTGTACAGTAAAATATTAAATATTTAAAGTGATTACTAACTATAAACTGTAACTACAGTATAATAAGCTTGTTTAAGATATTGTCATATGTAATTGTGCAAGACAATAAAGAGAAGGACCTGACTGGCCATAAATTATTCAGACACAACATTAAAACCACTGGCAGGTGAAGTGAATAACATTAATTATCTTGTTACAGTTCTTGGGGCCTGGCATGTGCCACCCACCTAAAGAATGTTGCAGACCAAGCAAACATTCCCATAGCAATAACAGTCCCCAGTGGCAGTAGTCTCCCCCTGGCGGGAGAATGTGTCCCATCACTCCACAAAAACTGCTTAGAAATGGTTTGAGGAACACAAAACTAAGCATTCCAGTGCCAACATCCAGCCAGATGCCACAGGACACTGCACTCCAAGACGTCCCATGTCCATGGCTCGATGGGGCAGACCTATTTTGATAGCACAGCGAGGGCCTACACAACATTAGGTTTTGATGTTGTAGCTTATCAGTGTAGGAAACAGATGTATGAACAATGAAACTGACATGTGCACAGATTTAGAGTCCTGTACTGTGGCTCCCTCTGCTGGTGAAAACGTGCTGGCGTGACCTTGTTCATAATGATAGCTGAGAGTGGCAACAAAGTGGGACCTAGATGTTACCCGTATTTCAGTTCACACTGCATGGACTGTTGCAGGGAGTGCTTTGTACTGTTGTGCTGTGCTATACAGCATATTCTGTACTGAGGTGCCCAAGGGGGGGTTAATGTTACAAAGAAAAATGAAAGGAAATATTATCAGCTGACAAGTACTGAGAGATGGGAGTCCAACAACAGAATGGACAAGTGTGAAAGATTGTTATTGTTGGCTGGACTAAGCTACACAACATCAACATGACTTCATTAAATGGAGTCTGAGGTGTGATGCGGGTTTCCTTTTGTTTTCTCAAAGTGAAACATCTGGAGCTGACAAACAGTATTCATACAGTACTGTGCAAAAGTCTTAAGCCACTCCTAATTTCTTTCTATTTTAATAGGAAAATGGAGATAGGTGCAGTGATTTATTGAAATGTGTAATTTTTGTACAATTCTAACGAGCTTGAAAGTCAATATTTGGTATGACCACCTTTATTCTTCAACACAGCCTGAACTCTCTTAGACAAGCTTTCTTGTAATTTCTTTAAGTAGTCTTCAGGAATAGTTCTCCAGGCTTCTTGAAGGACATTCAAAGCTCTTCTGTGGATGTCGGCTGTCTTTTGTTGTAATCTCTGTCAAGATGATCCCACACTGCTTCAGTAGTGTGGATGTCTGTGCTCTGGGGAGGCCAATCCATGACTTCTAGTGTTCCACTATGTGTTTCTATCCAGGTATGTTTTACTGCATTGGCAGTGTGTTTGGGATCATTGTCATGCGGAAAAATGAAGCTGTTGTGAATCAGATTCTTTCCAGATGCTGTTCCATGGTGGATCAAAATCTGATGGTACCTTTCATAATTCCATCAGTTTTGACAAGATCCCCAACACCACTGGCAGCTCCAAACCATGACAGAGCCTCCACCGTGTTTTACAGATGGCTGTAGACACTCACTGTTGTACCTCTGACCTCCTGACCTCTGTACATATTGACGATGATTTGAACCAAAAATTTCACATTTGGATTCATCACTCCATAAGACCTGTTGCCACTGATTTTCAGTCCAGTTCTTGTGTAATTTGGCATACTTCAGCCTTTTTAGTTGAATTGAATTGAAAATTGGTTCTTTGCTAAGTTGTCTGTAATGTGTAGACAAAACACTGGTTCATCTCTTTAGTTAGGGTATCTTTTTTTGTGCTTGAGTGATTCATAGGTCAATGTTAAGTGGCTTAACAGACAAAAAAAACCCATTCCTCTGAAAATGATCAGATACAAGGACTGGTCTGAAAATGAGTGAAAAAGCAGCCAATGTCCAGCAGAGACAATTTTTGTAAACCTTTTTGTTTTGACTCTCTTCATATTTTTATACTAACTTTAAACATGTGTATGTTTCCTGTTTGTGTGCAGCATGTGAGATGAAGAGAATGTAGAAAGGCATGTAATGATGATGCTAATAAACCTTTGTTACTCAACAACTCTTGTCCTGTGCATGCTGCTCTAACCACATCTCTACAACACATCACTCTGTGTGTGTGTGTGTGACACTAATCCTTTGTGACGTGAATCAGCTCAGATGTCCCCCACAGAGTCATGGTGGATGTCAGTCTCTATTAGTTTATGTCATCTCATTAAAGCACTATGCATGTGCATCAAGTTTAATGCCATTAATGCAGGTACCTGTATCATTGGCTGTGACACACAGCCAGCATTAATTTGTCACCAAATTCAATGGTACTGTTGTGTTAGTGCTGTGGCTGCAGGACACCAGATGTATCAAATACTGATCCTGAAACTGAAAAGGCCAGATTAGTCAGAAAACAGGGCTGTATCTGGGTATTTGGTATTCATTTGTTGGGTAGTTATTCAGTGATAATTTTTTTACATGTATAAACATGTACCTTCATGTCCAGCTTGTAGGCCTGACATGCCAGCATGATCATTACACTAATTCACCTCAATGTAGATAACGTATAGTTTAGCTTGGATTTAGCACCCTAATGAATAATATATGGACAGCACAACTTCCTAAGCTCTTGCTTTCCCAAGGCAGGCACATATATTGCTCTCTTACAGCTCTGTTCATTGGATGAATGAGCAGCAGAGAAGAGTGACACACAACAGTGGTGCACCCAGTGTGTAGTCATGTGCATGTATCATGTTTAATGCCATTAGCATAGGTATCTGTATCATTGGCTCTGACACACAGCCAGTATTAATTTGTCACTGAATACAGTGGTACCACTGTATATATAGTGTGAAAAAGTCCCTTCCTGATTTCTTTTTTTTTTGTTTGTTTTTTGTTTGTCACACTTAAATGTTTCAGATCATCATCAAATTTAAATATTAGACAAAGATAACACAAGTAAACACAAAATGCAGTTTTTAAATGAAGGTTTTTATTATTAAGGGAAATAAAAAATCCAAACCTACCTGGCCCTCTGTGAAAAAGTAATTGCCCCCTAAACCTAATAACTGGTTGTGCCACCCTTGGCAGGAAGAACTGCAATCAAGCGTTTGTGATAACTGGCAATGAGTCTTT
>VUQI01060963.1:0-11206 GCA_015106735.1 Paratilapia polleni
AGACAGACACCCTCTCTACTTTTAAGATTATGCTTAAAACTTTCCTTTTTGATAGAGCTTATAGTTAGGGCTGGATCAGGTGACCCTGAACCATCCCTTAGTTAAGCTGCAATAGGCTTAGGCTGCTGGGGGCTTCCCATGATGCACTGAGCACTTCTTCTTCCTCACTTTCTTTCACTCTCCATGTGTTTATACACCATTTGCATTAACCCTGTCTCTCTCCCATAGGTGTGTCTTTTGTCCTGTCTCCCTCTGCTCTCTTCTGTTTCCACTCATCCCCAACTGGTCGCGGCAGATGGCTGCCCCTCCATGAGCCTGGTTCTGCCGGAGGTTTCTTCCTGTTAAAAGGGAGTTTTTCCTTCCCACTGTTGCCAAGTGCTTGCTCATAGGGGGTCATCTGACTGTTGGGGTTTTCTGTCTATATTGTAGGGTCTTTACCCTAAAGTATAAAGGGCCTTGAGGCGACTTTTGTTGTGAATTGGCGCTATATAAATAAAATTGAATTCAATTGAATTCAATACCTACCATGCCCCCACCCCCCACAGTGGTTCCCCCAGTGGTCCCAGTATGAACCTTGTTCTTGGAGTCCTGCAGTCTGGATGGCAGTTTGGTGAGTTGGTCCTTCAGTTTCTCTGCAGCCTCTGAAGCTTTCTTGCTGACAGGAACAACTCCATTACAGTTTGGACCTCCACACTTCCTTTTTTCCAGAGCCAGATCACAAAGAGCTCCACCACACCCGGAACAGTCCTCCAGACCTGGTTCTCCACAGACCTGTATCAGGCCACAACAAGCTGCTTAAAGGCACTTCAGAAGGTTATTTACCTGACTGTGATTATTGATTTTTGTTTTTATCACATGCATTTAATGATTTCAATCACAGTTTACGCATCTGATCAGCATCCGGACACCGGGACAAACAGCTATTCATTTAAAGCAGCACCTGCTCCATAAACAACCCACCAGTCAGGTGATGTGTTAGTCACATTACTTTATAGATGATTGGAGATAACTCTCACAGCGTTTATGGTTTACTCAGCATTTCCTGATTTTTTTTTTTTTTTGGTATTGGTGATGTCATGTCTGACATCACTGGGCCAAAACAAGTTGAGGGGTTTCTTTTTGTGGGTAAGTTTGTTTAATAAGGTAGTTTTTAGGATCATTTCCCATTGGTAGATCCATTTATTAATGTAAATGAGCCAATAAATCAATAAATATTATTTAATTTTCTAGTACCAAAGCTTTCAGGTCTACCTGTCTGGTACTGGCTGAAACAGGTGTAAATTGAACACCTCATTGGCAGCTTCAGATGAGGAGAAGCTTGAGAGGCTGAGAGTGAACATATTAATCACCATGGCTTCCAGTTTATATTATATTAAACTGAAACAGCTGTTTTGCTGCTGCTGCTCTGATATGAACCAAATCAGGAGCTGAGCTGCTACCAGTTAGTGGTTTTACTGCATGTTAAACCTCTCTGGTAAAGATACTCACCTTCTGGTTGAGTTGAACCACACTGAGCTCTTTGACCTTCTTCTCCAGTGGTGCCAGGTCTCCTCTGCTGCTGCACGTGCTCAGTTTGCGTTTGACTTCCTGTCTGGTGTCCATGGAGTCTTCTACAGCTTTGTTGGCATTTCTCACCCTTTTTTCATCTGACATGAAGACTTTATGAAGCTTCTGGATCTCATCCAGCAGTTCTACAACAGGTTCAGATGAGACACGAGTTCAGCAGAGAACTTGTGTGAAATAAAGCCGAGATTTCTCAGGCTGAAAAACACTTCTGCTCTGTTTCTTAAATCTGTTTTTCTGAATTACCTGTGGATGAAAGCAGCTTCAGAGAATATTCAGAGAAAACTTTTGAAGAAATAAAATACAATACAATCTCTGTACCTTCGTGTTGGTCATTGTCTTCATCAGTTGGCTCCTTAGTGAGTTCCTCCTCCAGGCTGCTCATCAGCTTCTTGAACTCCAGATGAATGTTGTCAATTTGAGTGTTGAGGAGGGGAGATGTGTTGATCACGATCACATTTGGGTCAATAGCATTTTTTAACTTCCTGTGAGATAAATAAAGTTTGATTATTCAGTATAACCTTTAACAGAGAACACAAACCTACCTGTGCTCTTTAGTTGTGTCTGTATTTATTTCACATTAGTTCATCCTTGCAGGACTTACCTGACCTTCACAAACAGTTTCTCCACCTTCTCCATGTTTGGCAGGGAGAGTCCTGTCAGGTTGGCCAGGCTGTCCAGCATAGAGTGCATGTCTAGCATCTCCTGCAGGTGGTAATTATCTTTGGGCGGCATGGGGTTACGAGGGATGAAGGTTCTCATCCTCTGGGCGGCTCGCTGAACATCAGTGATGTTTTTGGTCCAGAGCGTGTTGCAGGGATGGCACGCCTTGCAGGCTGGGAATAATGTGTCAAAGCCGGGGGCGCACTTGTCACAGAATATGCCGGTAACGCCGGCCCGACAGATACACTCACCAGTTTTAGGGTCACATGATGGCCATTGGGTTCCCTCCAGGTTACAGTCACAAGCTGAAAATAAGATGTAGTGTATTCAAATAAATACAGCGTGATGCTCTGATCCAAAAAAGGTTCAAGTGGACATATTCTGCTCTATAAACCCACTAAAAACATATTTTTTTCGGATAACTGGAAACGTCTTAAATTAATGTGTCCATGTTTGAGCCTGATCCTGAATATCCACCCAACATCCACAGCAGAGTTGTTATAGTTTCCATCTGTCCATTTGCTTCCGGTGGGGCTGGAGTCTTTACACCTGGACAGGTCACCAGTCTGTCGCAGGGCCAACACAGAGAGACAGACAACCATTCACACCTACATTTAGAATCACCAATTAACCTAACCCCATGTATGTCTTCAGAATGTGGGAGGAAGCCAGAGAACCCATGCAGGAACAGGAAGAACATTCAGACTCCACACAGGAAGAACCCAGCCTGGATTTGAACCCAGCAGTGCTAACCACTGCACCACCATGATACCCTGTTGTAGTTTCATATTTTTTAATTTGTAAATTTTTTTTAATTTCATCTTGATTTTCTTTTTGAGTCAGTTTATTTTCAGTTAGGTAGTTCAGTTAGTTCCCAGAGTCAGTTTGCTCATTTCAGTTAAGTTTTTATTGTTTTAACATGTTTAGTTTCAGTGTTAGTTTTAGTCTTTTAATAATTATATTTGTTGGTATTTGTCAGGGGCAAATTTTCAGATCAGATATTACAATAAAAACACTTGCCTCAAAGCCAAGTGGAGGTCTCAGCCTCACTAAACATTAGCATCAATACCTCCTTGAGTTTAATGTGCTGTCAAATTTGACCATATTAGCAAAGACTAAAACTAAAGAAAACTTTCTGCCACTTTAAGTTTTTTTGAGGTCTAGTTTTCATATTTCTATTTTGACATTAAAATGTATTTTCACACCTAGTTTCAGTTTTGACTTTAGTTTTAGTTCACTATTATATCGCTGATCCAAAGCTATGAAGATTACAGCAGGACATCTGTTTAGTAAATATTTCACTCATAAACGTGGGACGAAACTGTGGATTTACTGTTTCTATCACAGCTGAAGGTAACATAGTATCTGCCTGCACCGTAAGTTAAAACAGCTTTTACACAAATAAACAGTAAGAATAAAGAGCACTCAGCTTAAATCTGTCACAAACCACTGACTGATTATCAAGACAGGACAAACATTTCATAGCATCATAGTATGATGTTACTGACTCGTAAACATTGCACTTTATAGATGGAACAGCCTCTGTTAGCATTAGCCTAGCTGAAAGTCCAGCTTCATACTGGGCTCTTTTTATGAAAGAGCAAGCAAATGAGGGTTTGAAAAAGGAAACTTTCTTGTTGTCTTTCTTCTTTAGCAAACAACCAACATGACCTTTAGTTCACAACCTAAAAAGCATTTTTAGGAGAGGCTGTACTCACATAGGAGGAGCAGATAGGTGGGGATGTTGCGCTCAGAGTACAGCTCTTTCTGTGACCATATAAGGATATCCCCTCTCTGCAACATCATTCAGATTCAAGAGTATAGAAAACTGTGATAAACTGGGTGCTTAGAGCAGTCTGCAGCCTGAGCTTTTGGCTCACTGACCTCATCATTAGAAACTTTGGTCATGTTTTATATGAACATAAACACCACTGGAACAGGAGATACAAGACAGGAAGTAAAAAAAGGAGAACAGGTCCACTTAAAAGGAAACATGAGTATCACTCACGGATACACTGCAGGTCTGGATTCCCAAAATGATTTTCTCCACAGTCATCACACCGCCTACCTCCAAACTCAGGACGGCATGGACACTGTCCGGTCACCTGAATAAATCACAGCTCAATCAGGAAATTTTTTATCATCAACACCTGCTGTAACTGATTATTTATGATTTAATGTCTTTCACTGCAAATTAAACTAACCCTGATCTGGACATGTCGTATAAACACAATAAGATGTTCTGCTCTGAGGTGAGATAAATAACCCAGAGTAACAGTCTCGGATATTAAACTCTGTGGTCATTTAGACTCCAACAGTGTCTGTGGTTGTCGAGCTCTTGCCTTGTTGCAGATGTTGGAGAAAGAGTTAACTGGGTCACAGCTGCAGGGCTGACATCCTGAGGCTCCGTCCAGGTTCCAGTATCCGTCCTCACATACGTCACAGAGGTCGCCCATCACCCCTTTCCTGCAGGGACATCGTCCTGTCCTCGGATCACAGAAACAGGGACTCCCCAGAGGACACTGAGTCACCTGAGTCCCTCGTCGATCACAGGAGCATTCTGGAAAATAGTTGATTTATTTTTTTATTGTCTGTCAGAGTATTACAAAATATAGACAGAACAACACAAGAAACAAAATGTAGTATAATGAAGCACCATAATACACTGCTCAAAAAAATTAAAGGAACACTTTTTTTTTTAACACATCAGGTCTCAATGGGAAAAACAAAATCATGCTGGATATCTATACTGATATAAACTGGGTAATGTGTTAAGAATGAAAGGATGCCACATCGTTTGATGGAAATGAAGATGATCAACCAACAGAGGGCTGAATTCAAAGACACCCTGAAAATCAAAGTGAAAAAATGATGGGCAGGCTAGTCCATTTTGCCAAAATTTCATTACAGCAACTCAAAATGGTACTCAGTAGTTTGTGTGGCCCCCATGTGCTTGTATGCATGCCTGACAACATCAGGGCATGCTCCTAATGAGACGACGGATGGTGTCCTGGGGGATCTCCTCCCAGATCTGGACCAGGGCATCACTGAGCTCCTGGACAGTCTGAGGCACGACCTGGTGGCGTTGGATGGACCGAAACATAATGGCCCAGAGGTGTTCTATTGGATTTAGGTCAGGCGAGCATGGGGGCCAGTCAGTGGTATCAAATGGTGTCTGTGCATCCCTCCATGGATATACCTCCCCAGAACATCACTGACCCACCACCAAACCGGTCATGCTGAACGATGTTACAGGCAGCATAACGTTCTCCATGGCTTCTCCAGACCCTTTCACGTCTGTCACATGTGCTCAGCATGAACCTGCTCTCATCTGTGAAAAGCACAGGGCACCAGTGGTGGACCTGCCAGTTTTGGTATTCTATGGCAAATGCCAATTGAGCTCCACGGTGCCGGGCAGTGAGCACAGGGTCCACTAGAGGACATCGGGCCCTCAGGCCATCCTCATGAAGTCTGTTTCTGATTGTTTGATCAGAGACATTCACACCAGTGGCCTGCTGGTGTCATTTTGTAGGGCTCTGGCTGTGCTCATCCTGTTCCTCCTTGCACAAAGGAGCAGATACCGGTCCTGCTGATGGGTTAAGGACCTTCTACGGCCCCGTCCAGCTTTCCTAGAGTAACTGCCTGTCTCCTGGAATCTCCTCCATGCTCTTGAGACTGTGCTGGGAGATACAGCAAACCTTGTGGCAATGGCACGTATTAATATGCCATCCTGGAGGAGTTGGACTACCTGTGCAGCCTCTGTAGGGTCCAGGTATCGCCTCATGCTACCAGTAGTGACACTGACCCTAGCCAAATGCAAAACTAGTGAAAAATCAGTCAGAAAAGATGAGGAGGGAAAATGTCAGTGGCCTCCAACTATAAAACTATTCCTGTTTTGGGGGTCGTCCCATTGTCGCTCCTCTAGTGCACCTGTTGTTAATTTCATTAACACCAAAGCAGCTGAAACTGATTAACAACCCCCTCTGCTACTTAACTGACCAGATCGATATCCCAGAAGTTTAACTGACTTGACTCTGATTAAAAAGTGTTCTTTTAATTTTTTTTGAGCGGTGTGTGTATATATCAAGTTATATCATGTCATATTAGGTGGCAAAAAGAAAATTAAAAACTTTAGTGTACTGAACTGGGATTGTGATTGGAGCTCCAATGAACAATTATTTTGATTAGCAATTAATTGGTGGATTATATTCCTAAGGGATAAATCATTTCCTTCATAAAATACTAGAAGAAATACCAAAAATATCACATCAGATATTTTTGTCAGATCAACTGTTTGAATCCAGTAATATTTATAATGTAAATAGTGAAAAACAGCAAATTATCACATAACTGAAAAGTGACTATAAACCATTGATTATCAAATTAGTTGCTATTTTATTTCTGTGAGTTTTGTGATCTGTGAGTTTTTTTAAGGTGAAAGACGGGTCTTGGTGAACTACATGATTCTGCATCACGGACTGCAGATGATTACAATCCAGATACTAGCTCTGAAAGTGATAGTGATGCTAGCATTAAAACAAACCTAAAAAAAAAAAAAGTAAGTCTCTTAATGATATTTTGGATATCTCTGGCTCAATGAATGCCCCTGTCTGTGACACCACAATGTCAGACAAAATAACTTTTGCCAGGCACAGTCTTGGATCTGAAGCCACTGTAGCAGAAGAAGCAGCAGAAGAACCCTGTTCAAGTTGGAACATAAATGACATCACAGTTGTTAGTGCATAAATAAAACACAATAAAAAAGATATGAAAAGAGTTTATGACAAGAAACATTATTACTTGTCCTTCTGTAAGCCTTATGCTATGATGGTGCAGCATCTAGAGCTTGCACATCAAGATAAAGGGGCTCTAAGCTTTCCAAAGGGTTCCAAAAAGAAAAGGACACAGCTGGATTATATTCACAACAGAGGAAACTATGCTCACAATGCTGCAGCTATGGAGTCAGGAAAGGGGGAACTAGTGCAATTTAAATGACCACCTAAAGAAGTGCAGGGAAAAGACTTCATGCACTGTGCACACTGTCAGTGACTATTTAGAAGAAAGGCCCTGTGGTGACATGCGTATTGACACCTGGATCAGTTGGCTTCAAACCAGGAAAGAACTGTGTGCAGTCCATCTATATGCACACCTGTGCCTGAAAAAAATGAGTGAACAACTGTGGGAAGTAATTAGTGCCATGAATCCTGACCCAATTACACATATAAAAAATATAAAAATAATGATGCCATTATTATTAATGTTGCGCAGCACCTGTTAAACAAAGGTGGGACATCAGCCAAAATTCAACAGTATGTGTGGGAGAAGATGTGAGAAATGGGAAGGCTGACTCACAATGCTAGGAAATTCCACACCTTAAAAACAACTGAAGATTTTATAAATCCAAATAAGTACTTGGAGACTATCAAAGCTGTCAAGTTCACATCTGGGTATGACAGTGCAACAAACAAGTTCTTGATTCTGTCATCAGCAAACAAACTCTGGAATACCCTGGTTAAAGTAACCAAACTCTTAGAGGCTCAGGGTTTAATTTTAAACAACAGAGCTTGTGAAGACTGCCAGTGACTTTCAAGATATCCATCATGAAAAATGGAATGATATGATCTTGATTAGGAACATAAGGGGGAGAAAAGTGGAATGAGCTCACTCTCATGCCCTTTACCAAAGATGTCCAAAAAATGCATGCATATCTAAATCAAGTGCAAGAGGAGTGGTTCAATTCACTCTCTGAAAGTCCCTCTACAAAAGTGTGGATGGAGCTGGCAAAGGTTTGTCTGGTCTAGATGCTTCTCTTTAACCAGCGCAGGGAAGAAGAGGTGGCGAGGATGCGGGGTCGGTGCTCTCTGATGTGGAGAAAAAGTCTGTACACACTTCTCAAAGATTGTCATTAGCAGAAAAAGTGGTTGGCCGGTTCCAATTCTTCTGACTCCAAAAATGCTGCATGCGTTAGAACTCCTTGTTAGGCAGTGAGAGGCTTGTAGGGTTTTAAAAGACAATCATTATATGTTTGCAAGACCAGCAGCTAAGGCTAAATCCTGGGCTTTCCAAAGGTGTGTGGTGCAAAGTGTCCCCAGGTACTGATATCTGCCAGACTGCGAAAGCATGCTGCAACCCTTTCAGAAGTGCTGAACATGACAGACACAGAGATGGACAAGCTGGCCAACTTCCTTTGTCACAACATATGAATCCATCAGCTCCCGAGAAGACCCTGCAACTCACCAAAATCAGCAAAATTCTAATGGCACTTAAGCAATAAAGATTAGCGGGGTTTCATGGCAATAACTTAGATGAAATTAGAATAGATCCAGATGGTGCATTGCTTTACTTGTCTTTTTTGTTTGTTTACCCGTGTTTTTGTTTTATCATGTTGGTAAGTTATACTTTGTCTGACATTTATAGAAAAAGTTGTGGACAGTGATGTGGAAGATGGCTCCATACAGGTGGAAACTGTTCATCTACTGCTGATGGTATGTATTGTCAGTAATGCCTGTGTTTTTTCACAAAGTGTAATAGGCAGGTGGTGTGATGAATTCTTGCCATTAGTATGTTTTCGTAGAATGTACATATCATTAGGGGAGCATATGGCCTTACATGTTTTGGCCACTGTTAACAGTTATTTCCCAACTCTTGGAATAAAGTATTTCTTATATTATCTTTTTATCTTGAAGTATATATCTTTCAGGAAATGTTGACCTTTGACTGTTTTCCATAAAACCATCAGCAGAGGAAATACTCCCTCCTACCCAGAGAAGTGAAGTGCGGCAGCCACCACCCAAGAGACCCTAATCAGCATCATCAGATGAGATATCTTCAGGCGTTAGTACAATTAGGCCTTCGTCCAAAGGTGAATGCTTTACATTTACATTTCTTTTATGTCAATAATGATTATGTCTGCTCCTTTTGGAGATGTAATGACTAGCCAAATTTTGGAGTAGCAGTAATTGCAGACAAATGGGCACATAAAAAGAAACTCAGCAAATCTTTTAATCATTGGCCACCTTACAGAAAAATTATAAATTCTTGCTTTTTTTGTTTCAAGTCCATCACTTACCCTCCTCTGTCAAGCCTGAATTAATAAAGCCTGAGTTAGCCGCTGTAGCTGTAGCAAGTTGCAAATCTCACAAATTGTTGCTCTGCTTATTAAACCAAACATGAACACAGCAACAAAGTAACGTCTTAAACCAGATATTTCTTTGCTTACCAGTTTTTGAGAAAAAGCATCCACCTAATTAATGAAGTCCAGGTCTTGGACCAGATCACTAAATTATAAATTTGTCTTATGCTGCTTTCCTTTTGAGATGTTTCCACCAAAAACTGCACATGAATCTTCACACAATTCTTGGTTACAAAGGTTTACTTTATGGTTGCTAGAGTCTACTAGGTGCTTGAAGTGGAACTAGTGACAGTAACTGTTGAATCATTAGTAATAACTAGTCCCTATACTAACCACATGGCCTAGTGCTATGGAGCAGTTTAATGAATGGATGGATGTGTAGAAAGAACTTGCAATATTACTCACACTGTTGAAGCAAATCAACTTCAAGTAGTTTTAAAATCAATCAATCAATCAATCAATCAGTCAGTCAATTAATTGAAATAACTGTTAAATCAATTAAAGTTGCTAAAGCCATATAATGGCCACAGTAGAACTGATATAATTGTTTTAATGTCTTATATAATTCTTTGGACGTAGTAGGCTAACTAGATGGATTTCTCCAAATGATCCAAAATGTTAAGAACATGTTAAATACTCTAGTTTCTTCCTGAAAAAAAATGTATTTGAAAACTTCTAAAATATTATTTTCATTAATGTATATAAAGTGAGCCAATAACTGAGATCAAACAATTTAAGACAACACAATATGCAAGGCCTATGGGAAAAATTCCAATCATCTTTTCTTTGTCCGCTAGTGATAATTTCCATCCAGTAGGCAGAATGCAAAAAATCTGTGTTTGACTGACAATGTAATTCTATTCATAGGCAGAGTGCAAATAATTTTACTTGTACTGTAGATATTGGCATATACAGAAGTATGATTCAGAATTTTGGTTCAGAATTCCAGCACACATTATTTTTTTATCCTTTTAATTAGAAATTTGTTTTTCTTACCACTTTAAGGTAAGGCTACCCAAAAGAAGAAAACACCCTGGCAACACACGGAGCTGCAGGTGGTGGGAAGGCACATGAATCAGTTCATCACATCTTGTATTGTACCAGCAAAGTGTGACTGTGAGAAGTGTTTAAGGGCAGAACCAGAATCTCTTAAGAACCCGGACTGGCAGAACCTGAAATTCTATGTTTATAACTGCATTACAGCTTACAAAAGGAAATTGCAACAGAAACAGTGTGAAAGTTACACACTTCATACGAGGTTCATTTGATGTAAGTTGTTGAGTCTGTTTGTGAAGTTAAACACATTAAATGTTGAATTCTGTTACTCTGTCAGTTTGTCGTGAAGTTCAGTCAGCTGTTAGTAATATTTTTTTATTAAGTATCAGAAGTAGCATTTAGCTGATACTGGGTGCTTTACTGTGGTTAAAATTTGGAAAAAATGTGACTGTGAGAGAATTAAAGAAAGAATAGACCTGACAATTAAAAGTCAAAGGGCGTAAATGTTTGACTTGTGGGTATAATATGGATTGGAAAATATCCAGACAATAATTCACTACCTTTTCAATCCTTTGTATGCAAATTGAGATAACCTTACACTGCTTCATCTATTAATATTCATTTAAATCACACTGATAATCTATTGGACCCCATCCCTACAAGATTGTTCAAAGACGTCCTACCATTAATTAATGCTTCAATCTTAAATATACTCAATCTATCTTTATTAACGGGCTACGTACCACAGGCCTTTAAGACCTGGCCATTACTTAAACCATTACTTAAAAACCTTCACTTGACCCAGCTGTCTTAGCTAATTACAGGCCGATCTCTAAACTTCCTTTTATTTCT
>VUQI01060965.1:0-19592 GCA_015106735.1 Paratilapia polleni
TGGCTTCGGTCCTCAACCCTCAGACCACCCTCAACACCGACCAAGTGTGTCTGCTCTTGGAACTGTGTCTTCAATCCACATATTTCACATACAAGGACCAGTACTACAGGCAGAAACATGGGTGCGCCATGGGTTCCCCAGTTTCACCCATTGTGGAAAATTTGTATATGAAGGAAGTGGAAAAGAGGGCTCTGTTATCCTATCCTGGAACACCACCGAGCCATTGGTTCGGGTATGTGGATGAATCCTAGGTGAAAATCAAATCTCAGGATGTACCACAATTCACTGATCACATCAACTCGGTGGACAAACACATCGAGTTCACCAGGGAGGATATGAAAAATGACAAGTTAGCATTCTTGGACTGTGAAATTTCCATCAGTGTTGGGGGACATTTGAAAGTCGATGTGTACCGTAAACCAACACATACGGATCAGTATTTAAGGTTTGACTCTCATCATCCACTGGAGCACAAACTGGTGTCATCAGGACGCTGCAACACAGAGCGAACACCATCCCACAGACACAGCGGCCAGGGAAGCAGAACAACATCATGTTAAAAAGGCCCTGAGTAAATGTGGTTATCCCAGCTGGACATTTGTCAAAGCTGGGAAGGCGCCTAAAGAATGTTCCAGGCGATCCAGGAGAGAAGGACAACCGCTGCTTAAGCGAAAACCTGTAGTGATCCCTTATGTGTCGGGAGTGTCGGAACAGCTGAGACGCATTTTCTCAAAACACTCTCTCTGTGGCATTCAAACCCCAAAACACGTTACGCCAAAAATTGGTCCACCCCAAGGATCGGGTCCCCAGGCACAAACAGAGTAATATAGTGTACGCTGTTAAGTGCCAAGAGGATTGCCGTGACTTATACATCGGGGAAACTAAACAACCTCTGGCTAAGCGGATGGCACAACACAGAAGAGCTACCTCGTCAGGCCAAGACTCCGCAGTATATTTACACCTGCAGGCCAGTGGCCACTCGTTCAATGATGAGGATGTACACATCCTGGACAGGGAGGAACGCTGGTTTGAGCGCGGAGTCAAGGAGGCCATTTACGTGAAAAGGGAACGACCATCTCTGAACCGAGGAGGGGGCCTTAGAGTACATCTTTCACCATCTTACAATGCTGTGATTGCAGCCATTCCCCAACTCTCTGTGAATGGTACTCGTGGCCATTGATCAATGGTCATGACAATTTGAATAATCATGAAACTGACCTCACGGCCCATTGTTGGTCAGTGGTTGTAGTTTCGGTCATTATGCAAATGTACTGTTTATAAGGTTGGGGAAACCTGCAGTCAGCTGAGACTGAGGAAGTCACTCGGATGAGTGACGAAACGTTTCTCCCACAGAATACGCTACGTCCAGATGAACAGAATCAACCTTCTGGGATTGGTGCTCAATAACACGAAAAAACGTAACAATTTGTGTTCATGAACACGAAAACAGATTTTTCGTGACTATTCCACAAATTTCCGTGAGACCACGCTGTGTTTTACATCATCAAAATGCTATATTGCATGCTGATTTTAAAAAAATGTCTTAGTGCGTCTCTGTCTCCATGTCAGACCAGTCACCGATGCCCTGCCACTCCTAAGCACTCAGCAGTTTGATAAAGCCACATTTTGCAATTATTTATCTCTGTTAAGTTTAGAGGGGGCTGGCCTGTTACTTCATATTGGCCCTAGAAATGAGGGCAGGGATTGCTTTAAGAATAATTTTCCAAGTCCATATTTTTTGGAGGAAATATTGTAGCAGTTTCAGCATAAAACTTCCGCCCCACTCCCTGTCTGAGCTTCCTTTCCATACTTCCGTCCACAGCTAACTGCGAGACAGCTGACCTATTTGACCAGGAACTTATCCGTGCTCCTTTTTCCATACGATTGCCTTCCTCATGGCCATGTTGCTGTTGTTGTTAAAACAAAGCTGCATGACAGCAAAAATCCAATCAACCTTTGCACACATACTTCATGTGTGTCAGTTGTATGTCAACCTTTTTTATTGTTAATGAATATGTCATGTTTGTGGTGCTAACCTTTTTTCCCCCAGTGGAAGCCCCATGATTTCATAGAAGAAAATCACTATGACAAAACGAGGCATTTAATAAAGAATTCAAAAAGCTGCAACTGCATTGATGCAATACTGTCTGCATTTTGCCTTCTCTCCAGTTAGATACTTCACGTTCAAGTGTGATAAAAATCAGTGGGAGTCCTTACGTCAGCCGCTACATAACCCTTTGACTCTACATGCCAGCGGTGCACAGCAGATGGTGTTGCTACTTAGCCAGTGGTGTGTAGTCATTCCGCATAATGGTTTGTCAGCTGGAAAGGCTGTAGACGGAGACAAGTTAGATAATCTTTTGTCTCACACAGCACTGGTTCTTCAGTTCTTTCAGGTGTTTTTACCAATTTCTTTTTTAAAAACACACAACTTCACCTCAATATGTACCTTATGTAATTGTGTTGTTACTAGTGTGTCAGTCATACATCCTCTTCTAAAACCTTTACTTTGTGTTCTGAGGGTTCAGAGGGAGACTGTGTGAGTGGTTATTGAACAGTCTGTCACAGTATCAGATTTTCAGAGTATTATTAGAGTGAACAAGACACTTCATAATAACTTTATTAACCCTGAGAACCACTCATACACTCAATGGCCACTTTGTTAGGTACACCTGTACAAAACATATATCCAATCAGCCAATCACATGGTAGCAACTCAGTGCATTCAGGCATGTAGTCATGGTCAAGATGACCTGCTGAAGTTCAAACCGACCATCAGAATGGGGAAGAAAGGTGATTTAAGTGACTTTGAACGTGGCATGATTGTTGGTGCCTGACTGGCTGGTCTGAGTATTTAAGAAACTGCTGATCTGCTGGGATTTTCCTGCAAAACCATCTCTAGGGTTTACAGAGAATGGTCCGAAAAAGAGAAAATTTTCAGTGAGCGGCAGTTTTCTGGGTGAAAATGCCTTGTTAATGCCAGAGGTCAGAGGAGAATGTCCAGACCGCTTTTAGCTCATAGGAAGTAACTCCCATGGTTGTAACCACTTGTTACAACCAAGGTATGCAGAAGAGCATCTCTGAATGAACAGCACATCGAACCTTAAAGCAGATGAGCTACAGCAGCAAAAGACCACACCAGGTGCCATTCTTGTCAGCTAAGAACAGGAAAGTGAGGCTGCAATTCACATGCGCTCAACAAATTTGGACAATAGAAGACTGGAAAAATGTTACTTGGTCTGATGAGTCAATTGCTGCTACAACAACTGGATGGTAGGGTCAGAATTTGGCATAAACAACATGAAAGCATGTATATATCCTGCCTTTATCAACAGTTCAGGCTGCTGGTGCTGGTTTAATGGTGTGGGAGATATTTTCTTGGCACACTTTGGGCCCCTTAGTACCAACTGAGCATTATTTAAATGTCACAGCCTACCTGAGTATTGTTGCTAACCATGTCCATCCCTTTATGACCACAGTGTGCTCAAGGCTGCAACCAGCAGGATAACACACCATGTCACAAAGCTCAAATCATCTCAATCTGGTTTCTTGAACATGACAATGAGTTCACTGTACTCAAATGGCCTCCACAGTCACCAGATTTCAATCCAATAGAGCACCTTTGGGATGTGGTGGAACAAGATACTCATATCATGGTTGTGTTGACAACAAATCTGCAGCAACTGTGTGATGCTATCATTTCAATAGGGACTAAAATCTCTGAGGAATGTTTCCAGCACCTTGATGAATCTATTCCACAAAGAATTAAGACAGTACTGAAGGCAAAAAGGGGGTAATACTCAGCGAGGTGTACCTAATAAAGTGCCTGGTGAGTGTATATAAACTGCCAGTCACTGTTTTTTTTTTCTTTTTTTTCTTTTTTTTTGGAGCCTAGAGATGGTTGTGCAAGAAAATCCCAGTAGATCAGCAGTTTCTAAAATACTCAGACCAGCCCGTCTGGCACCAGCAATCATGCCACGTTCAAAGTCACTTAAATCACCTTTCTTCCCCATTCTGATGGTCAGTTTGAACTTCAGCAGGTCATCTTGACCATGACTACATGCCTGAATACACTGAGCTGCTGATTAGATATTTCTGTTAATGGAGTTGAACAGGTATATCTAATATCTGTATCTAGTGGCCAGTGAGTGCATATAAACATGTACAAATATAAATCAACAAGAAGCTAGTAGCTAGCTATTTCTTCTTTTTTTCAGTTTTATGGTAGTTGGCAACAAACATGTAGAAGGGCGAGTTGTACAACTTTGTTGGCTTGTCAACCAGGTAGTCACTGGTGCTGGATTATTTCAGTGTAATATTTTATTTTTTTTATCATACTTAATGTTAGTTTAATGTCAGTATATTCCACATTGTCTATAATTACCATAGGGAAAAGTAAAGTAATTTGTGTAGTGCTTCAGATATGGATTGGATGAATACAGCCCTTCTCAAAGCACTGTTTTTGGAGCACTTTCCTACATAAGGGGGCTGTTTTTATTGACAGTACTTAATGAACATTTTGCACTTGCCAAAACTAGAGCTTATGTAACATAATCAGATAATAATGGCAGTTCATTTTAAAATCTGGTTGGCGATTAACCAGAATTTTGTTTTTGGCAGAGCGTGCAAACGTAGCTGTCTTTTTGACTCGGGTATAATAACTCACACACACATTTCAGGTGACTTTTTTTTTCCCCCCCTCAATTGTCCAGTCTGCTTCACTGTGGAGTATGAGGACACAAGGTCAGAGATGACTCACATAAGCCAGAAATCCAAGGACATATTGCTATAAAGCTTGTGTCATTTCCTAACTTCATTTAATGCTTGTTGCATTACTGCTGGGTCTACAGGAAACTCTTGTTCTGTGTGCTACATGATGCTGCATGAAACCAAATTTCCTTCCACCAAGTTGTCTCAGGCCTTTCATGTAAATCTCAATTCATATCAGCTCAGCACGTTTTATTGTTCTGGGTTTTTTGTTTTTTTCATTCAGTCTGATTGATGCTGTTTGTCTTTTGCTGAGTGATGTTGTAAATGTAAGTGCACTGCAAGTGTAGGCACAGTGGAGGTGTTTAGAGTGTTTGTGGAGGTGGTGGAAGTGAATTGTAAGTCTTTTGGGAACGTTGCTGGCCTATTTCACGTCAGCAAGATGCTATAAAATGGCAGAAAAACCAACAAAAAACAAAATGCAACGTAAACCCAGACTGATAAAGCTTAGTGTTTTAGCATACTGTGTGTAAAATTAGCGGTAATCTAAGATGTTACTGGATGACATATGTGTGTGATTACAAAACAGGTGTGTGCTTCCGCTGGCGTCATCACACCAAAAATATATCAGGCCTCATATGTAACTTCTCAGTCAGTAATGATATGGTAGGCCTTCAAATGCAATGAAGCGTCAGTGAAAAAGGACAAACAACAGGGGAAATCAGTTAAGATTAGATTCTCTGGAGCACTTATTTGTGTGGTCCTCCATACATTTGTGTCTGTATGTAAATTAAAAGGCTGTCAATCAGCACCCAGTGACTAACTTTCACCCATAATACCAGCTCAGTATACAGCAATGATTTGTGTTTGCTCTCTTGCTTCCTGGCTTAACAACCAGATCCACCAACAGGCATATTTCTTCTGTGTGTGTCATTATACCAGGAAGCGAAACTGTGTGTTAGGCTTGGTTTCATGATGGCCCTTGGCCCACATTATCTTTGTGGTTACCACAATATTGTGTGGCTGCTGCTGCTATTTCTTTTTTTTCTTTGAGTCATGAACAGTTTACTCTGAGTATCACAGTATCACCAAAAACTAAGACTAGTGACATTTTTAAGCATAGGTGAGTTGGTAAGGAGGGCAAGATATTTTTTAATAAATTACAAATTTTGGTAAATGATAATTAAAAAAAAAAAAAAAAACTGCTGACATTGCTCTAACCACCTGACACTGAGAAGCGTCAGATTGTAGAAAGACACTCTGCCGGAGGCTGACTCTCGATGTCATATAACCTGCTGGCTGCTGCTTTTCACGGCTGATTTCCTCACACTGCTGTGTAATCATTTGCTTATGTTCTATACAAACAGTGTAATACGATCAACACTGGTATGAATAATTTTTAATAATTTGTACAGGTGTGTCCACAACCTCAGTCATGTTGTAGTCACTGAATCAGTGGGCTTAACAGAAGATAATGTAATGTAATATCAGACAATTATAATGTAAATATCTGATGATATCAGTTACATTACCTATTACAATTAGAATCACAACACAGGAGCATCTGCTGCAATGATATCGTTTACATATCTATTACAATGACCTGTAATTTAATTGATATCACCAGACAGGCAAATGCAGACCTTCTGAATAAATCAGCTATAAATCCAGATGTTTGCTCATGGAATGACAGCTGTCAAAACCTGCCCCCCCAGGGACTCTTAAACAAGCCCATTCTAGGTATGCCTGGTCCGAGTGAAGTTTCTTGAATCCTTTTTGAATTCATCACAGAGGTCTTTTGAATCGCAGGGGGGAGGGTGTCAGGTTCGGTGGTCTCAGGATCTCGTCTCTGCTTTTTGCAGACGTTGTGGTTCTGTTATCTTAATCGAACAACGACCTCTAGTGGCACTGTGTTGGTTGATGGGATGAGAATTAGCAACTCCAAGGGAAGGAGGGAGCAGGAGACTGACAGTGTCTGTAGTAATGTGGATGCCGTACCGGTCTGTTGGGGTAAAGGGAGAGCCAATTGTAGAAGTGAAGCTGTTGATTTACTGGTCGATCTGTGCACCTACCCTCACCTATGCCATGAACTCTGGGTATTGAGCGAAAGAATTAGATCACAGATACAAGTGGTGGAAATGAACTCCCTCTGAAGGGTGTCTGGGCTCTTCCTCAGACATAGGGTAAAGAGCTTGGTCATTTGGGAGGGGCTCAGAGTAGAGCCACTACTCATCCACATCGAAAGGAGTCATTTGAAGTGGTTTAGGCATCTGACTTAGGATGCCTCCTGGGAACCTCCTTGGTGAGGTCTGAGCATCTCTCCTCGGACTGCTGAGGAGGGATGCTCAGTTGGTTGGATGTATGGATGGCTGGATGGATGTCTTTGATGCTAAAGCTATAAAACTTTACTCCACAGATAAACAGGATTCAGGACAATGTTACGTGAAATGTAAATGTAAATGTTACATATATTTTACTGATTAAAACCAGGATAAGATAGAGCAGGGAAAGCTTAGAGTTCCGAAATGTCCAGAAACAATCTTGGGCTGGCATACCTCCTAACTGAGTTAACAGCTCTTCATCCTTAGGATATATTTTTGTTTAAACTAAAAAATGAATAAAAATGAAATTTAATTAATGTAGAATTCATTAATTCACAATAATTAACAGGTACAGTGAAATTAAAGTTACAAATAATTAAAGTTCAAACTTTAGACATTTGAACTGTTTTTATCAGGGGTTCTCAAACTCTTTTGCAGCCAGAGACCTGCAGGGCCACTTGACAAAGTGGACTGATTGAAATATTTCTCCATTCTTGCCATTTTGTTAAGGATGGCTAAGCTGTGGAGAAGCAGGAATAGTTTTTTGTACCTTGAGTCATGTGACTAATTTCATGACAGACTGACATAAGAAAATAAGACAATCTGCAGGATGTATCTGCCAAACATTGGTGAATTTTGTGGTGCTGTGCTAGTGCCAGCTTTTGGCCACCAGCATTGTTTTTTATTTTTATTTTTAGTGGTGGAAATACATGGAACCAGGAGCCGATTTCACAAAGATACTTTAGACTGCTCTGTAGAGTTAGAACAGTCTTAATTTTGTCTAAATTCATAGATTAGTCAGATGAAAGCTAGACTGTTTGACACAAATAAAGACAGACTAATTTAAAGCCAAAAAATTAGACAACTTACCACCTTAACTAAAGGTGGTAAGGTGACATTTAGTTAAGCTTAACTAAAGCCTAAAGGGGCATCCACACAGGGAGATACTAGTAGCGATGTATGGACCAACTGCACTGACCATGGACTGTCAAATAAATTTCGCAACTAGCAATGTGAAGTGGGCAGGTCACAAGGTAAACTTTTCTCAACTTTCTCAACAATGACGAGGAATTAGCTACCAATGGGAGTGAAGGATCTGATTGACATTCAAGAGAGATGTAAATACATTTAGCGTTGATCATACTCTGTTGCAGACATGGACATGGACAGCTGGAGACACAACGGCTGAGTAGTCATTCCTGTTGTACTTCTTTGAAGTCCGCTCAAAGTTCGCCCCCTGGGGCTCCTGGACAGTCGATGCAGTGTAATGTAAAGCCTCCGTGGACAAATCTGCACATGCACAAAAAAATTGGCAGGCATGCAGACATCTGCATGGACCCTCATGCTCACCATCTGATGATGAAATTTACGTCGGTGGGACCCAAGAGGACCCTAGACAACCGGAATTTGGAAGGTCCACTACTGACAAAGTGTCAGCTACAAAGCAATTCTTCTTTAATTATTGTAAGATTATTCGCTGTATCTGCCAAGTAAAATGCCCTCGTAGTTGTTGAATTCTTCCAGAAGACCAATGTTTTCTGCCAGGTTAAAGAGAGCATGAGTGGTTGGTTGCAGGCACTGGGTCAATCATGCTTTCTTCTATGAACAAAGTTTTATTTTTTACTCAGCATCAGTTATACTACAGCCGTGCTTAAGATGGTTACTGCTTTCTGCAACTGATCAATATAGACAATTATCTGATGTCTGACAATTTGGTCATTGTCAAGGCCTGTCTTTATGAAACCAACCCCAGTTCTAAATTAAGAACATAAACCACATGGTTGAAAACTTTGTTCAGTCTCAGGCACTCTTTTTTATTGCATGATAATTTTTCATAGCTCTGTTATATGAGTGCAGGTTAATTCTACTAATCCAAATATCAGCATATATAATAAAAAGTTAACATGCTGGCTGATTTCCAAGTCTGAAGGGATGAAGTTTATTTTGTTGTTGCCCTTGTTCCCAGTACAATATTCCACTTAATCAGGAACACAATAAAAGCACAAAAATTTGATTGCTTATCAGGAGTAGCAATAAAAAAAAACATTCTGTACGTAGACTCGTCTGGACTGCCCTGCATTATGTAGAAGTTTGTTCTTATAGGCCAAATGCGTCACAGTCCCGAGGAAATCCCATCAGAGCCATAAAACTGGGGCATATCAAGAATTTTTCGTTACAATTAGAACAGCAGCCTTATGGGAGTGCACTCATATTGGACATACCAAGGAAATCCCATTTACAGTTTGTTCTGTTTGTGCAGTAGAGATATATTGTACAAGATGTGCGCACTGGGACAGATAGAGGCTTAGAGTCAGCGTTTGTGGTCAGTGTGGTCAGAAACAACGCAATGTTCAGATTAGACTTAGAGTTAACCACGTGCTGCTGTATGTGAAAATTAATATTGATGGGGTGACATATTCCGTGGAAGCTTCCATGGTTGCCAAAAGGAACATGTACCACTGTGTTTGTTTGTGCAATTGCCAATGATTTATAGTAAGTACACATGAGGAAGAGTACAAATGCAGGACCAAAAAAAAACTGGAAGAACGAGTGATAAACCAGAAGAGGTCAGATGTAGCGTTTCCTGTTTGTTGAGTCGTTCTTTTGTTGCTTTCATCACAGTCCTACAACCACCTCCCCCTCATGTCCCCACACGTTGTTATGTTTGTATTGCTCTCCTTCCGTTTGTCTGATTGCTTTATGGTACAGGAGGAAAGTGTAAGATGTGTTCCAGACATGACCTGCAGCCCACCACAGCATGCAGCCTGTGTGTTTTACTGCCTGCTAGTTCCTTTTTTTAACCGTATTGCAAAGCTCTATTGTAATAATCCTCCCCTTTGTTTGCTAAAATGACTACACGACTATTAAAGTGATGCATTAGTAGTTACACAAGAACTCTTCGTGTACTTTTTCAACCCTTCAGCAAATTGTGGAAATTATCAACATGATGACATAACTTATCCTAAGAAATATGGCAAAATGTTGCAGTTTGAAAGAGAATACAGAGAATTATTGCCCAAATCTGCAGCACCCTTTTGACTTCGAGATTTTTTTTTTTTTTTTTTTTTTAACATACTCAAATGCTGGTATGATCTGCAGCTTTACTATTTTGGTTCACTTTCAGCCTACGTAAACAGCTGTTTTCAGCCATAGACTATATATAAAAGACTGATGTACATTAGTGGTAAGACGTTTACATACACTCATGAGCATGAATGTCATGGTAATTTGGATCTTTTAATGATTTATTTTCAGCTGTTCTTTTTCTAGAGTTAAATGATTGTATAACATACATCATTAGTGACTTGAAAAAACAAGAATTGAGAACACAAGTTTGGATTTTTTTGGATTTTATATACATACATTCACTTAAATCTTTTAATAAGTGATGCTGAAGGTTTTACAGTGTCTTTTAACTTAACAAGGCCAAGGCCTATTAACTTCTCACCAGTGGTCATGATTGACTAAAACTGGTAGTTTCTCTTTGCCAGCATAAAAAGGATTTGTTTGATAGCACTCATTGGATTAAACAATACTCAATGGGAAAGTCCAGAGAACTCAGTGAAGATCTAAGAAGAAGAATTGTAAATTTACACAAGTTGGGAAGGTCTCTTGGAGCCATTTCTAAACAACTGCAGATTCCAAGATCATTAGTTTGAGAAACTGTACATAAGTACAAGTTATTTGGATGTGTCACCCCTTTGCCAAGGTCTGGAAAAAGACCCAAACTGTCACCCTCAGATGAGAGGAAATTGTTTAGGATGTTCAGGAACAACCCAGGAACCACCAAGGCTCAAGCCCGCCATGAACTGGTAACTAATATAACACCACCATGACTGTCCACAGTGAAGCGAGTTTTACATCGCACCTTCTCAGGACTGAGAGGGTGCCGACCAAGAAAAAGCTCCTGCTCCAAAGTCGACACCTTCAAGATCAAGTGAAATTTCCAGCTGCCCAAATGGACAAGCCAAATGCCTTCTGGAGAAAAGTTTTATGGCCAGATGAGACATAGATTGAGCTATTTGGACACAAAGACGAGAGGTATGTTTGATGGAGTACAGGTGAGGCTTTCAAACCTGAGAACACTGTACCAACTGTCAAGGATGGTGGTGGTAACATCATGCACTGGGGCTGTTTTGCTGCCATTGGTCCTGGTACATTGCACAAAGTGGATGGAATAATGAAGAAAGAGGACTATCACCAAATTATTCAACTTCACCTCAAATTAACAGCTGGAAGGTTGAAACACAACTGGGTGTTTCAACAGGACAATGAACAAACACACATCAAAACTGGTTTTGGAGTGGATAAAGCAGGCTAACATTAAGCTTCTGGAATGGCCTTCCCAAAGCCCTGACCTCAACCCTATTGAAAATTTGTGGACTAAAAAGCTTAAAAGCCTGATCCATGGCAGGAAACCAACCAATTTAAATGAACTCTACCAATTCTACCAAGAATAGTGGTCAAATATCCAGCCAGAATTATGCCAGAAGCTTGTTGATGGCTACCAAAAGCATCTGGTTGAGGTACAACTTGCTAAGGGACATTTAACCAAATATTAGTGGGGGTGTAGGTATGTATTTGAGCCTGTATGTATAATTTTGACCCTGTGTGGATTAGAAAAAATCCAAAATAAATTCAAACTTGTACACCCAATTGTTGATGTATGCTATACAATCATTCCACCCTGGGAAAACAACAGTCCCAAGAAATCATTAAAAGCCCAACATTACCATGAAGTTCATGCCAATGATGAATGTATGTAAACTTCTGATCACAGCTGTAACATCTGAGTTTGAAAATCGAACCCAATGTGGGATTGCCTTAAACCTGTGTTCTTCCTAATGAGCAATAGGGGGCAAATCCTCTGATGTCGATTGTATGGAAGTCTATGGGAAAATGTCCAGTGTTCTCTTAATATAAAACCTTAGTAAACAATTGGATGATTTTATGGTCTGAAGCTCTGGTTTCAAATTTTATTTAATACAGAATTATGTTTATTTTGTAAATTATGGTCTAATGTAAAATAAAATAGGCAATAAGGCAGGGTATGCTTTAGTGTGTGACTACCTTGTGATTAACAAGTCACTACCATATAATCACTGTCCTCGGATTCCCAGTCAGATTCCCTCAGTCCCTCATATGTTTATGTCCAATTTAAAGAAAGAAAAAAAAAAAAACATGCCACAAACCAACTGGTGATGTTACACTTATGTCCCTCTTTTTTATACAGTCCATATTTTTAGCTAATAAAAGCTCAAAAGACACTCAGCAAACAGCAGATGGACACACTTAGTGCCTAAAACAGGGTATGCTTTTTTGTCTAGTATTCTTTGTTATTAGTTGTCAATATATTTCATATTGCATATTTAAATGGTACCTCTCTGTGTTCTCTGGGTATGCATGACTATGTTTTCACGTGCTAAAGAATCCTGTGCATGTGAAACAGCTCAGAAGTTGGCATGTTTTTGCTAGTGCCAAACTAAATGATTCATCCACAGGCAGCATTTGGTCAGTCTGTTGTTGTTGGCTTATTGTCATCTGTTGGTCTCTCTGTCTGTGTGGCTGAGGGAACAGGACACTGTGTTTTGCTGAGCTGGTGTTACGGGTGGAAGTCAAACACAGCAGTAATTACTGAAAAAAACCACACACCTCCACTCGCTCACTCATGCTACAGTAACACCGATAAGCTTGTTTGATGATTATGTTTCAGTTACTCCTATGATGAACCACTGTATTGTCTGGACATTAGCTTTTTCCATATGTTCAGTTTCTGCACATAAAACCATACTTAGCATAAAAGCTGTTTTTCCAGGTGTATGGTGAAGTCAACCCTGAGGGTATAAGCCAGCTCCCTGGTGTGACACTTGAAGAGGAAGAGGGTGAGAATCTGAGGGGCAGATGTTTCAACTGTCATCAGGAAAACAAAATGTGGGTGTTTGGCTTGCAGCTGTCATGTAGCCTGCAGAGGCCCACATGGTGGGTCAACCAGAATTTATGTCCATTGCTGAAACAGCATTAAGAGGCTCTGTATACGACTTCAACATCATCAAGTATTTGGCTCCAATTCATGATTCCAGATGCCTACATATTTTACAAGCACTTGTAGTATGTTGAGTCAGTGAAATATAAACACAAATCATCACAGAAATCATCAACAAATGTGGTGACACTGGCGAGTTTAGACCTTTTTTGAGGGTGCTCATCAACCCCTAAATTTCACTTTAGCATCCCTAAAAATAACTATAGCAACAGTAGTAATAATAATGCATTTTAGTATTATTTTCTGACATCATCTTCTAATGTTATATTTTGCCATCTTGTGGAGTGGAGATGGTACAAGTTAGAACAAAAACAGGTTTAAATGTCCAGTGTTCTTGAGGTCATGATGATACAGTGCACTCACACTAGGGTGGCTAGTCATTAATAAATTAGACTTGTGTTGCTCCAGCAGCAACCTATATTCAATTAGAATATTGTTATAAATTGATATGGATCAATTTATCCCTTTTACTGGGTTGTAAATTCAGTTTCACTGTTACATTTACCTTTTGAATGGCAGCACAAGCATCGAGAAAGGAGAATAGAGAGAAAGCGAGAGCAACATGAAACAGGTAACATTAGACATGTAGTCAAAGTCACCCCCATGACAAGGTAGTTTCTGTTTTGCCCACATTCACTGATGATGATTTCATATAACTAAGCAGTGTGTTATACTGTTATCAAATGTGGATTCTCCCCAGCCTGCTCTTAGAATGACTTACTTTACAAAAACATCAGATTATTTGTTATTTTCTAGATTAATACAATGTGTTTGTGTGTGAATGTCAGTGTATAGAGGGAGCGAGGAGGATGGAGAGAGAGGGGACAGAGGGATTGTACAAGAGCAGGAAGAATTATGTGAGCAAATGGACAGAGAGTGAACTTAGGTGTAAAAACAAAACAAAAAACAAAAGAACGAAAAATCACAAAATAATTTTACATGCATTTCACTGATGTCGCACACTTTAAAACATGTTGGTGGACATTCTAAATAGAATATATTCCTTGATATGAATGATAGCATATTACAGGATTCATAGCACTCTAGATAGCTCCCACTACACTGAAGTGACAGACTACAAATCTCTTGGAATTGGGAAATCTAAAGGGAGGGTTTGTATGAATTTTAAAACTTTAATGTAAAAGCTCTCTTACCAGTTTGTTTCTTGTCCAGGTGTATGGAGTGTATGGAGTGTCTGATTTTCCAGTGTCCATACTGAATAATGCTGCTTTAATTGCTTGATGATTTGGCAGACTGCCGCTATGTGGTTAAGAGAAAGAAACCATGTTGTGCATGTTTCTCCTCTTATCTGCTTTGCTGCAAATTGTTCTTTAAAATTCTGGTCAACATGAGCCTTTGCCTCAGGTTTGACAACTAAAGGGTCCACCCTAAAGCTGGTGCATATTTATATTGAAATCTGTGATTATTCATTCTGAATTATTCTTAGACACTACAATAGGTCATCTAATCAATTAGGTTGAAAATACATCTGCAAGCAGCAAATTCCATTTATATTAATTGCAAGGCACTGTATGCATGACATTATGATCGGGGGCTGAGCCCCCCCAAAGGTTTGATCCTAGAATCACCCCTGTGTGTTGACTATCTATAAGAATATTAAAACACCTTTCTCATATTGTGAAGTTCATCCTCGTGCTCTGACCCAGATACAGATTCTCAATCAGACTGGGATCTGGGGAGCCTTGGGATCTGTTTTGTTAACTGAGTCGTTTAGAGCAGTTTTTGCTAGATACTGATCGGTAAAGGATTTTTAAGACTGATACCAATACCGATATTTGGTGATTTAAAAATACAATATTTCAATATATTGGCCAATATTTTTTTCTTTCAGACTCACAAAACATAAACATATTTCCCTAACATTTGTTATGTGTAATTATTTGCTCTTTTATGCTCCGCCTGACTCTACTCAGATCAGCTGGTTGTTGTGTTTGTGGTCTCCCAAACACGTGATGCCAACAGGGGAGTTGCAGAGTGCCCTCTGTTGGACAAACTATGCAAAGTCAACACTCATAACATGGTTGAAGGGTGTTTCTCCCGTCTCTTCTTTACTTTTTAAAGTTTTATTTATAGGCAGTTATAAATAGGCGATAGATCGGCAAGTAACTAATATTGGCTACTAATATCAGCTCGCTTATAAATTGGTTGGGCTCTAGTTTTTAACATCATTCTGGGTTTGTCGCTACTAACAGTGTATTAGCAGCAGTGGTTGGTTGTTTCTAGCATGGGCACAGTTTGCATTGTCACTGTCCCTTTGTGCAATAAAAATAAATGTAATGTTCTTATCTCCACTCCTCAAAAGATGTAACAAGACTGCTGCTATATAAAGGTGGGCTGTACGTCTCAAAGTACCGTCCACGTGGATGCAGAGACTAAAGTTTTCGTAGTAGAACGTTGCATTATAACGGTATGATCAGTGCTAGTCACTTCATTTGTCAGTGATTTTAATAATGTGCCTAAGTGTATGTCCGTTGTTCACATTTAAGTTTTTTGGCCTCACAATTTTGACGTTATTGACCAGCTAACTGCTAACTTTGACTGGCTGACAGTGCTACTGCTCAGCTGTGAGTCTAAATCAAAACAGCAGAACTGCAACATATTAAATAAAAATGAAAAAAGCTTAAAATGATGTAAAGGCCCCTTGGTCTTTTGATCCATTTTTAATGTTAAAAATGTATTGATAGGGGCCTGTCACCCAATTTCATAGGCTCCACTACACACAGCGTGACCCTACACGATAAGAGGATAAGAAAATAGATGGATGGATGATAGCACATTTAATTTTGTGGATAATGAACAGCATATTCTTATAAGTAGTTTCCACTTTGCACTACTGTTCCATACTAATTTCCACTAGATCAGGAAGGTTAATGGGGCAGGCCAAGTCAATGACAGCATGCTGTTAAGAAACCGTTAATGTATTTCAGGCTTCAAAAGAAAGAAAAAAAAAAAACAGGACTTCATTTCATTTCAGAGGAAGACAATAAAACGGTCATTAATCTCTAAATGAAACAGGCTGTTAAATAAGTACAAAATTGAATTCAAAGCACTTCATTCCATACACTTCACACGTCACTAATTGTGAATAAGTCATGTTCTGGGGTACATCACTGGAAATGTAATTCACTTCCAAGTAAGTGTTGATGAGTTCTGCAGAAAGCAGGAAAAATGTGTTCAGGGAAGATAGATTGGTATATGGGTGAGAAATTGTGTGAATTATTGTAGTTCAGTAAAGTGCAGTTAAAATTTTTCCTTTTACGCACACTGCCAATTAAAAGAGAAAGCTGAATTTCTGCTGGAGTTGATCAGGTCTGTGTGACGTTCTGTTGATTATGATTCATTTCCTATGTGTTCAGTGAGTCTGGGTAGCACATCGGCGTGTTTTCTGTTTACACCTGTTTGCATGTACTATGTGTGTGTGGGAAATGGAAAGCACAGCAGGTAAATTTCCACACCAGCGGTGGAACCAGGCCACCACTTTACTCTGCCATCTATATCTTAACCGAGGAACAGAGATTGCTTTTGATGGCTGTGGGGGTAACTACTCTTTATAGAGCAACTTCATTTCCAAGCACAGGACTGAGTTGGAAAATTTTTACATTAGGCTGCTTACGTCACACCAGCACACAGGCTTGCGTTCATTTCATTTCCCATTCCACTGTTAATTAAGTTTTGGCATCTGAATGGCCTCTCTGTGGTAACATGTTAACCATATTAAATCTGACACCTAAAATCAGCGCACACATATTTGCATAACCATAAATCAAAGACACCAGTGTTTGTGTACTACTGTGTTTCCCATGAAAGCCTCAGCTTCCTGTCATAACACCACAGTGTTCTTCATGTGTATTTCTCTCAGATGCGAGAAGACAAGGATGAGCTTTTAAAAATAGCGTGCAAGCTGCTGACTGGGGAGAAACGATTGGCCGGCCTCCCAATGGTAATGACGAGCAGAAAACAGGAGAATATGAGCTACAGCTGTAATTTGTCGCTGTGTAACGCCAGCTTCTTTAAGGTTTATTGGAAAGCTGTAATGACCTTTTGCCATGAGGAACTGGGGCCTGTGGAACCAGCTTTGAGCATTCATTTAGCACTGTGTCTTTTTGGTCACCTGGTGGAATCTAAGTCAAATGCTCTTTTTTAAGTTCTGCTTTGGTCTACACAAAGTCAAGGGGAAATATACCATATGGCTCTTTAGCAGCTAAATGCTACACAATGTTATGTACCTATGACTGTTTTCAAGGTCTAATGTTTGTATTTGGCATGCAAACCCGTTCACCGTAATAATGTGGTGATTCATAGAGGGGACCCCAGGCAGACCCAAGATGCGCTGGAGAGATTATATCTCTCGGCTGGCGTGGGAATGCCTCGATGTTTACAACTATTAATGACTGTTAAATTTCTTACTTCATCAACTGGCCTATTTCTGGTGGCCTTCACCAAAGGATTGCAGATGAAAATGAGCCTTTAGCTCTATCTGGCATATAGGAACAATGTGCTGTGCATTGTTGGCCAGACCTCCCTTGAGAAAGAGATTTGAATGTCAAAGGCCGAGTGAATCTACCACTTATACAGGTCCAAGTTGCAGAGCCAGCAGAGATTCCCTGAGCTCCCACTTTCACATCTTCTAGGTGTTCCCAAGCTGGCCACTACACATAATCTCTCCAGTGTTCCCTGGGGTTGTCCCAGGATCTGCTTGAAGTTATACATTCCAGAAACACCTCACTCAGAAGGTGTGCAAGAGTTTAAACTGTAGTTTGGTGTGGAATAGAATAGAATAGGGTATTTAAGTGTGAGTGTACCATAAAAAGCTGATTTTTAGCCAGTTCCCTTCTGGTGTACAATGGATGATATTGAACCTTTTCACTGTACAAAATATAATGGAGTTTACCATATGGCATTATGAAAGTGTGTGATTGAGGCTCGGCTACATTTATAAAGTGATTATTTAGAAGTGGGGCTCAATGATGTGCTGTCGAGTGTTTGATTCATCTCATATGTTGCACACCACCTGACTCCACAAGCTTGTTTTGTTTTTTTTATATCAGTTTGTTTCCCTCCTCTGGTCATTTTCCGAAAGCCAGGTTCAAAGCAGTGAAATTCTGCACTGACTACAAGAGAACAAATAATTCAGTGTGCTCAGAGGCAAAAGGAGGCTCAGAGTGCATCAGAGCAGGAGCAGTGGAAAATAGAAGATGACGCAAACAACACAGCGCGCATCTATATCTCAGTGTGCATATGTGTGAGTGTCCTGAGAGCAGAAAAGATAAAGAAGGAACGCTTGATGCCTGCACAGATTGACTCACAATGTCTCTCTCCAGTGTGTGATATGTGTGTTTGTGTGAGGGAGGAAGAGCTGCCACCACCCATCCTGACTCACTCAGCTCTGAACTGAGGGAGAAAGTGCTAAAATTAGAGAGAGAGAGAAAAAAGTAATTAAAAAAAACAAAACAAAGGCATGATTGCAAAAATAGCTTATTCTTTTCCTTTCGAGGAAGATGAATCATGTTTGGTGTGGAAATATGAAAGGATGCAGATGAAGCTGGTAATAAGGGGGTGGATTTTCACAAGGGGTGTCCTGTGGATTTTGAACCCAGGGAGGGGAGGTGTGAGACCGAAATAGCAGCTTTTGCTAATTGCTGGCTCGGAGTGTTTGTGTTGCTTCAGTTTGTAAGCTGTGTCCCGTATCTGTCTGCTGCTGTCATGAAGAGGGACGATGCTGGACCTCTTCTGTTTCCCCTCATCCCCAACCGGTCGCGGCAGATGGCTGCCCCTCGCTGATCCTGGTTCTGCCGGAGGTTTCTTCCTGTTAAAAGGGAGTTTTTCCTTCCCACTGTTGCCAAGTGTTCATTCATATGGGGGTCGTCTGACTGTTGGGGTTTTCTCTCTAATATTGTAGGGTCTTTACCCCACAATATAAAGCACCTTGAGGTGACGGTTTTTGTGATTTGGCGCTATATAAATAAAACTGAATGAACTACATGATCACAATGTATTTTTATGATATCACATGGTAGTCCCTTGTTATAATGAGTAAAAGTCAGTTATTAAAGAAATACATTATGATATGTAATTTTATTTATTTACAGGGGGATCACGCTAAAATGAGAAAATGTCATAATAATGTGAAAATAAAAGGTATATAATATTGCTTTTAACCCATCCACTTCCCATGTGTCTGTGCCATCTTTTCGTATTTGTATACTGTGAGGTTGTGTGTGTGTGCGTATGAGTTATGAGCATCCTCAATACTGGCACCATCTTCTGTGCCAGGAAACTTCACACATTGACGTCTTTGCTTAACAGATTGAGGCTGCTACGCTGAGGAAAGCTCACATTGTGGTGCTGACAGATGATGCCAAGTTGTCACTCATAAATGCACACGTGTGTGTGTGTGTGTGTGTGTGTGTGTGTGTGTGTGTGTGTGTGTGTATGAGCCTCTCATCGGAGTCATTATGTTAATCCTTACATGGCAGTCCTGGGCGTTTTGTTGTTTTTAG
>VUQI01060967.1:4820-24675 GCA_015106735.1 Paratilapia polleni
GCCACAACTTTGACTTCACATTTGTTAAGAGTTAGCTAATGTCAAATGTTCAGAAAAAAAACCAAACAAAAAATACAAAACAAGCAAAGGAATTTGGGATCAAAAAATGTCTACTTCCTGTTATAATGCAAAACATTTGTCATTATTTATTTCCCCTAAAATGTCAGTTTGTACCCCCTAAATTTTCAGCCTAGTCTGGCTAACAACATTTCACACTTCTGAAAAAGAAAACTGCAGATGTAGCAGCTGAAGATCGTCTTAATGCTTTAAATCAACAGCTGAACTGCAGTAGAGATGTTGCAGTGCCTCAGTCAGTTAACCCTGTGAGGTCTGAGTCATCATGGATGCATACTCTTTCTTATATTATGACAAAACATAGCATACATTTTCATTGCTATGCAGATGATACCCAACTGTATTTATCCATGAAGCCAGATGACACACACCAATTAGTTAAAATACAGGCATGTCTAAAAGCCATAAAGGCCTGCATGACCCCTAATTTCCTACTTGTAAATTCAAACAAAACTGAGGTTATTGTACTTGGCCCTAAAAACCTTAGAAACATGGTGTCTAACCAGATACTTCCTTTGGAGGGCTTTACCTTGACCTCCAGAAGCACTGTGAGGAATCTTTGAGTCATTTTCATCTTCAGTGCACACATTAAAGAAATATGTAGGACTGCTTTCTTATATTGCTAAAATTAGAAACATCCTGTCTCAGAGTGATGCTGCAAAACTAGTTCATGCATTTATTACTTCTAGGCTGGACTGTTGTAATTCATTATTATCAGGTCACTCAAAAAGCTCCCTCAAAAGCTTTCAGTTGATCCAAAACCGCACTAAGAGTACTAAAAGGTGAAAGAGAGATCATATTTCCAGTACATTAGCTTCTCTTCACTGGCTCCCTGTTAAATCTAGAATTGAATTTAAAATCCTTCTCCTCACACACAAAGTCTTGAATAGTCAGGCTCCAATATAACTTAAAGACCTCATAGAGTTGCATTATCCCAACAGAGCACTTCGCTCTCAGACTGCAGGCTTACTGGTGGTTCCTTAGAGTTTCTAAAAGTAGAATGGGAGGCAGAGCCTTCAGCTTTCAGGCCCCTCTCCTGCGGAACCAGCACCCAGTTTGGATTTGGGAGACATTTAAGATTAGGTTTAAAGCTTTAATTTTTCATAAAGCTTATAGTTAGGGCTGGATCAGGTGACCCTGAACTATCCTGTAGTTATGCTCCTATAGGCTCAGGCTGCTGGGGGACTTCCCATGATGCACTGAGCACTTCTTCTCCACTCATGCCACTACTGCATGTCATTAAATGTTGTCTTCTCTCTCTCATAGTGTGTGTTTAGTCTCGTCTCCCTATGCTCTCCTTTTCTCTCTTTTCATTCCACCCCCCCCAACCAGTCACGGCAGATGACTGCCCTTTCCTGAGCCCTATTCTGCCGGAGGTTTCATCCTTCCCACTGTCACCTAGTGCTTGTTCACAGGTGATCATCTGATTGTTGGGGTTCTTGCTCTAACATTGTTGGATATAAAGGTATGGTATAAAGTGCCTTGAGGCGAGTGTTGTTGTGAATTGCCCCTATATAAATAAAATTGAATTCGAGTTGGTTTAGGATTTTTGGCTTTTAAAAATTGTTCTCCCAAGTCTTGGCAAACAGGCAACGAAAATGTATTATTCTAACATATATCAAAATGTACTTAAATTTTGATGTATGTTAATTTATTCTCCAAACATAGAGTTAGGGGTCAGGGTGTATGCCTCTCCTCCTGGTGGCTGACACTGTAAAAGTCACTGCTGAGAATCTGTTGCCACCACCTCACCGTTACATCTTTTTTCTCATGTTCATGATTGTTGCTGGTATGTAAACAGCTACATACATTTTCCAATAGCTTAATGTCTATTAAAGCAAACAGCCGGAGGCCATTTGAAATTGTTTTTTTTTTTTTTTTCGTCTATTACACAGTGTCCACATTCCACACACATTTTAGTTTGCTGATTCAAAACCATAAAGAGCCAATGCTGGCGACAGCTCCGTGCAAGCCTCCGGGTTATGACTGCAGACGAGTTCACAGAGATGCTTTGTGCTGCGAGAAATAAAGAAACAACAATCAGAGCAGCAGTGTTTTTAGTCAGTCCTGTGATCTCTGCCTCTTTGCTGCACACCAAATGTGCAGGAAAGAGGGAAGAAATTGTGAATCTGTCAGCTGTTTACAGGCCTGTGGTCGCCCCCTTGGAATAATACATTAAATAGAGTCTATTTAAACACTATCTCCATGACCTCTTGGTACAGAGCAGCTCTGCAGGGATCTACAGGATTAACCAGTGCCTCTAAAGTAAGCTGAATCATAATAAACAGCAGCAATGCTTTGAAAATACCCATAACAGCACATTAGCATTGAAATGAGATGACACTTTTGTCAGTAGGTAGTTCTGGGTCACAGAGACAAACGTTGAATACTGCCGCGGGGACTTCAGCACCCACTCAGCTGTCCTCTCCACGGCCCAGTATGCCTACATCGCTAATGTCAATAGTGTTAACACGCTGGCTCGTTTGCAGAGGAGCAGGGGATGAATTTTCTCAGAGCGCTGGAAGCCATCCATTTTGGAGAGAATTCACCTGAACCCCGCTTCATATTACGGGCTACATCCATGGCACTGCTCTACATACGCTGTAAAATTTAAGGGTCCACACAAAGCCATGGGGTCTATGAGATTTGCACCTTATATTCTTCACTTCAACCGGCTGTAAAACATCTCCCGCTGTTAACTTACCTTTATATAGGCCATTACAGCAGGCGAGCGCCAACCCTCTCCAGCATGTCCCCTCGTTTCCTGCAGTAAAAGTTCTCTGGATTTCAAAAGGCAAGTGCATAAATAATAAGACAGAACATTTAGTCTCTGCGAGGACAGCGTTCCTTGTCTTTTGTCAGACACATAATGTGGATTTTGCACTCCAGGAAACACTTAAGTGGCAGCTCTATGGGGTTGTATTCAGAGTCCAAGTCACATAAGAGCAAAATCACGGTCTGCCACTAATTAAAATGATAGAGGGAAACATAGCTGAATCGGAGGCACTGTCCTTTAACTGCCAAGCTCAGCTGTCACAAACCTATGATTTTTTTTAATGGTTTATTCAAAAGCCTGTTCTCTGGAGCGGATACTGCGCAGCACAGGTTGTTCTTTCAGTGGCAAATAAAAGGTTTCCCTTCTTTTACTGTTCTTTTATTTAGGAACCCATTACACTGTGTTCAGCCACACGGAGCATCTGGAGTCGCCATGCTGCGTGTCAGCCTCTGCTTTAGTGAAATTTAATCGCTCAAGCTAAATCATACCTTCATATATTTAGCGCAGTTAAATTACATACATTCATGCACAATTAACTCAGCCAGTCGGAGAGGATACTGTCGATTTTCCCAGTTCCTCAGTGATGTCGACACAATGTAGCGATTAAACCGGAATGTAATGCATTCACAGAGGAAATGGAAGGCGTCCTCGGAGCCGGCGTCCTTCCTGTTGTCCATTCAAACGGTTAACATGAACTTTGCGTGAACAACAGCTTGCAACAGCTTGACAAGAGAGCGGCAACAGCTGCACGGCTCGTTCATGAATACAAATCAAACCGTGTGCCACTTTCAATTAGGTCTTCAAGGAGTACTTGTGGGAAAGTATTCACAAAGGAAGATGTGACATGTTCCATCACTGCATCGTGTATCACATGCAGTACATGCAGGAAAACAATGTGAAGTCATTATTTATGACTGTCTGATACGCCTAAAAGTGTTGCTTAGGCCTTTGTGCGTAATGTTGCAAAAAAAAAAAAAAAGCAGGGTTCACAGCCCATTATCACATCTAGCCAGGATCAGACTCAACTCGCCTGACGACTAGAGAAACGTACGTCTAAGCTAGATGTGAAAAGCCGTACATCATCACCTAACCACAAAAACAAACTGTCCTTGGCAGATAATGTTCCATAAAGTTTCTCGAGCCGGCTGATTTTCCTCCCTGCGAGACATTTGTCAGGTTTCTCTGACACCCGGACAATTTCTGCTCCTCACTCATACATCACAGCGTAAAGGCCGATGAGTTCTTTTCTGAGGATGTCAGCCTAAAATAGCCACACTGACATTCCTAATCACACACACGACATTCACAAAGCGAGAAGAAAACTTTCCATCTGCCGCCTCGCGGTCCCCCTCCGACTCTGACGGACCGAGCTCTCACACACGCTGATATGGCAGATGTGACTGAAAGGTGCTCTTTAGGTTCAGACACCTGCATCAGGCAGCCTGGCATTAGCTTATGATGCCCGCTGTGGTAGCTGTCACTATAGCTGAGTGTCTCCACAACAAAATGCCATTTTCTTTGCTTTGTTTCTCCAGACCCCTGCTGCTCGGCCCACGGTTTAGCTATCAACCTCTGACATTTATCAGCTTCCCTCCAAAACACCTTTTCACTATCCGGGAAGCAGTGGCAAACGTTCAGGGTGCCTTCAGACAGGTTTAAGGAGCTGATGACACACTGGTGTCTTCTGCTTCAGGTGAGAGAATTTTGCCAGTTCTGCATGATGGCAGCAAAAGATGAAAGAAATTGTTCAAAGGATGAAAAAAAACCCCACAGAGCATCTGCAAGGTACTCCATGTTCTTATGTCAAAAGTGGTAACCATGTGGTGCATTGTAAAGATTTGCAGTTTCCGCTATCCTACCTGAATGTATTGGAATATAACACAAAGAAAAGGGCTATTGATGTGAGGTAAATGAAAGGCTCCACAATGAGCTGGTTGGCTTACTCAACTGACCAACACAGCCCATGGCGTTTGTGTGTGTTTTTCCTTTCATTGACCCAAACTGTATATTGACACACTGAGTGATGTGCCGTTCTTCCTCAAAGAAATGCCGATTAACACACACGCTTTGAACAGACAAAAGAGATTACTTGTAATTCCTGTTGTTTATCTTTTTGTGTTTGTTTTTCTGTAAAAAAGGACATTGAACAGCTAATAATTGTAACTCCTTTACCTGTGTTTACTGGGTGGGCGGTTTGGCTATAAGTCAGTAGGAGACCTGCCATTGCTCTAACTAGCCAGAGGCCTGTACTAAGAAGCAGGATAGTGCTGGAGCAGGGTATGTTCGAGATTAGAGATCAACAGGTATGAAACCACTGCCTATGGAACAATCAGTTCTCTGGAAAATAGCGTCACCATTCCTGGAAGATCCCTCAGAACTCTGTGCATGGATATTAGGAGGGTCTAAAGTTTTTTAACAGCAGCTAAAGTTTTTGTGTTTCCCAGATGAGCATCAGTAAGAAATGTAGGTTCTTAGACGCAACTTTATTCCTTGACTTTTTTCCCCCCTGTTGGCTGCAAGTAGTTTTACAACAATTTTAATGTTCTACAAGCATTAATACACGATCGTAAAACATTTGTACTTGCTGACCTTATGTCAAATTTGCATGTAGAGAAAGCCTAAATTTGAATTCTGTTTTTATATTTAATCTTTACTTTCAGATGGTTAAACACCACGGAGTCTGCAGCTGAAACAAAAAGTGTCATTTAAACATTAATTTAATGAAATACTCGATTATAATCCATCGGATTCTCCCGTGTCTTAATGATAGACTTGTGATACTGATAAATCTGCTAACTTACACAGTTGCTGGCTTTCTTTCCTGGCTTCAAATAAGCTAAACTTTATTTAATATAGTAGGTCTTTAACAGTCACAAAGCGCTTAAAGTGCACACACAGTCATGCAGCACTTTTAATACTAAACTGCTGTGCAGAGCTTTTCCTCTCACTCCACTACTTTGTCTGCAGCAGCTGTGTTGCTTTCAGCCTGTATTACGTGTTTAACCTCTTCATATTTTTCCCATATCATAGTTTTATCTTCCTTTGTAAAATCAGTCGCTCTGCTGCCAGTACACTTATCCATGTGTGTGACTGGTGAGATGCTGCTAATGCCACCCCTTTTCATGTGAATGTGCTCTTAGCTAGATTGGGAAACCCTGGGTTAACTATGTGAGCTGATAAGCAGTTTCAAGTGACCCCTTATCCTGATTGCCAACGTTAGTGAATCCAGAAAACAGAAAGATACCCTGGGTATGTTGAAATCGCTTCGTACTACAGGGCCCTGGACTAGCTTATCTGCCATGAGACTTCCGGATTTGGTAGCAGGTGTAGTTTTAGCTCAGCTGCAGGAGGAGCGGTGGGGAAGTCCGAGAGCATTGCCAGGTGGAGTGACTGGCACACTGGCTGCACGTTTTCTAATCAACTTTTCCTTTTATTCAGTGGTGTGCTCAGACCTGGGAACAGACACAAGGAAACCCCGCAGCTAAAGCTGCCACAGCTACTGTATGCTCAGCTGAAGACACTTGACTTGTTGTCTAAGTTGAGTGCGCTCTGGTACACCGGTCAAGCTCCATTGGAGCAAGCAAACAAACACAGTTTTGTGTTTGCTGCCTGCTCTGGTCCCCGTCTGCATCTGCGCCAAGGTGAACCCACGGGGGTAATGGAGTCTTCTGCTACACAGACGTTTTGGGTCGGTCCGCGTCTGTCCGGTCTTTGGTTTTCGATGAATTACGGGCTAACAAGTTGTCACCAGATTGAGTTACACTGTTTTCTCCTCTTCTGTTATCTCTGCTCTGCTTCCTCTCTGCTCCTCTGTCTCTTACACAAACGAGACAGCAGTGGGGAAAGAACAGAGTAACTAGCGTGACCATAAATGACAGCAAAATGCAGCAGAGACTCTCACCACATGCTGAAATGAAACTAGTGCACATAAATTAAGTAAGTGAAGTAAATTTGGTTTCTTGGAGAGTTAGGGGTATGATGGGGGTGGAGACACTGGCTTAAGATTATTAACCAAGCCACTGTTTTTATCAGGAGTTGAACACATTAATACATTTATGATCAGGTCTTATTTTAATATTATTGTGGATTTGTTGTGTTCACAAACCTTGCTGCCAGTGTTTTATATAATCCTCCTCACCCTTCGTCATCCTTTTTATAGCCATGCTCTCAGTGAGGATGACTAAATGAAAAAAGCATGTGACTTTGACATGGGAGACCACATGCTCCTACCTGACATTAAACAACTATTTTTTGTGCCTAAATAAGCCTTATGCTTAGCTGTGGCGGACCTGAAAGCAGTCAATAGGAATTCCTAGGTCATTAGTAGCAGTTTTGAACAGCAGTGACAAACAATATTGACTTGCTGATAGAGGTAGCAGATCAGAAAATGCTCAGATGGAGTTTTGAAAAGCAATGACAAACGGACTTCTGGAGGACTCTTCCCTCTCCCTGTTCTGCCCAGTCAGTCTCCTCTGCTCGGTCTCCACAAAGCAGAAAGAAAGGCTCATAAACTGTAAGGACCCTCTTATATAATCAACAAATGAATATAAAACAACTGGGAACTGAGTTCCAAAGGCATGTAAATTACAGCTACATTAAAGGAATATTAAAATGCCATACAGAGGATTTCTGCACTGTAAATCCTCTCTTGTTGCCACTCACCCTTTCAGTAAACATGAAGAGTTGCCCTAGATCTATTTCTCATCATGTTCTCCCCCTCTGACTTCCTTGATGAGGGCTCATTGTTCTGAAGTGATTGGACCTTAAAGGAGCAGACTCTATATATGACTGTTTATTTGTGTTTGACACAGAAAGAGGGAGGATGAAGGAGAAGGAGCATTTTTGAGGGCCCATCTCCTGATCTAGAACCAATTTCTATGCAAATGCTACGACTTGACTTGGAAGAAGCTGCTGTTGTCTGGCGTGGGCAGGCAAGGCTGGCTTAAGGTGTTGTAACAGTCAGGAGCCGAGTGGGCCGATGCACATAAAGCAGCGCGCATGCTCATATTTCCTGAACTGACAAACTCGCCGTGTGATGCATTTCAGTGCAACGGCATGCTACTGGAGGGCGATACTTTACACGGCCGTGACAAACAGCTGCAGGGGAGAATCACACCTCACGGGTGGAAGAGGCCAGCAAACTAATCGTGAGACTGCGGGGAAATGTTCCCCTCAGCCAATGGGGCAGAAACCTGGGTGCTCATATTTCTCGGCCACTATATCAAATCCCCCGAAGCATCATTCAGGTAACAAATATCACCGTCTGCTTGTTGCAGTGTTTCTCAAAAGCAGCCCGGGCTGCGCCTTCCATCAAGCACTACAGGGGACAGAGCACAAAACCAAGTGTGCCATTGCAGTTAATGGTTGTTTGCCATGATGGTTAGCTATTGCTGTTGTCCATAAAAATAGTATAGAGCAGCTGAATGAGCACAAATGCAACGGCACTACATTTCCAGGCTGTATCAACCATGAAAGTGGAAGAGAAAGCTGCTCCAGGATTTTGTAAAGAATATATAAATAGACAGCAAAGGATTTGCTCAGAGATTTGCTGCCTCGCATTTTCATTCACTCCCCATCCTTCACACACATGCCCACTTATGCATGCTTGCAGAGGGAACTTAGTGTGACTCGAGAGGAGTGCGATGACCCTCATTTCACTTATGTGTTCCTGGATGAGTTCAGACGCAGGAGGGATCGTAAGCAATATTGCCTTCAGCACCAGCAATCCGTTGCCCTGGATTTGTTCTGTGTGATTCTGATGTGAGCAGAGAGAACCTGCGTCCTCTGTGGGGAAGGCTATATCACACCTTCAATAAAATATTCCTTATCACTATGCAAACATGCACTGAAGAAAAGTTTTGTAGTCTTGCCATCACGGCGAGTGAGCAGGGCCAACTCCTCGAGTTAATTACGTGCTCAGATGGTCTCGCTGACACATGGTGCTGTAGATCAGTGGTACTCAAAGTCCCGCTCAGGGGCCACTTGCAGCCTATGAAAGACTTCTAAGAGGTCCTTGAACATTTTCCAGCATGAAACAAGCCTATCTTGGGCTGCTGAACCACCTCTATGTTCATGAAGATAGCAGGATCCATAATTAATGTCTGATAACTTCATCTACAGTTCCAGTGATTTTATTACCCTTCTAGAAGCAGTTCTCCCTAAAGAGGGTCAGTCTTCAAGTAATAATCCGTTGCATCATTATTTTAACAAATTTCTGTTTTTCTGCACTTCACTGCTGATTGCACGATGAAGCTAATTCAATTAGCTCTTCTAAGTGCTCTCAAGTCATTTCTTGGAAAAATTTCCTGGAAAAGTGATGAGCTGAATGTTTACAGAAGAAACGGCAGCAATTTTAAAATGAGAAGAACGGGTTAGTGAGCAGGTGCAATGGCATAGAAGTATTTGGCCCTTTAGCTACTGAGTGCTTCACTGGCCGCTTGTTAAGAGATAACTGGCTGCAGGTTTGTCCTTTTTAGCTGGCTTCTTCCTGCTGTATGATGGCAGTTGTCTCCACCCACTGGGCAGTTGCAACTCCTGTACTTTACTGACTGACCCTCATTGTACACTTTCATTGAGAACAATTTAACTGTCACCCTAAAACCTCTCAAACACATTGCTGTGTTTATATTAGCTTAATGGGGGGGTGTATCATGATATGTCCACTAGCCTAACTTCACAAACTCTCCAACTCATTTCACCTTTGTGTACAGTACTGTGCAAAAGTCTTGATCCCCCCACCGCCTTTATATTTTGGTAGGAAAATGGGAAATAGTTGCAATGATTTATTGAAACATGTTCAAACATACATGGAAATACAGTATATAAGACAAAAGCAGAGTTTGTACAATTCTAAGGAGCTTGAAAGTCAATATTTGGTATGACCACCTTTATTCTTCAACATAGCCTGAACTCTCTTAGCCAGGTTTCTTGTAATTTCTTTAAGTAGTCTTCAGAAATAGTTCTCCAGGCTTCTTGAAGGACATTCAAAGCTCTTCTTTGGATGTTGGCTGCCTTTTGTTCTGTTCTCTGTCAGATGATCCCACACTGCTTCAATAATGTTGAGATCCAGGCTCTGGGGAGGCCAATCCATGACTGATAGTGTTTCATTGTGGATTTTTCTATCCAGATATGATTTTGTTGCATTGAAAGTGTGTTTAAGATCACTGTCATGCTGATGTTGCCAATCAGATGCTTTCCAGATGGATCTAAATCTGATGGTTCTTTTCTGTGTTCATAATTCCATCAATTGTGAGAAGATCTCCAACACCACTGGCTGAAATGCAGCCCCAAAGAATGACAGAGCTTTCACTGTGTTTTACAGATGGCTGTAGACACTCACTGTTGTACCTCTCTCCTGACCTCCTCCATACATATTGACGACAATTTGGACCAAAAATTTCAAATTTAGATTCATCACTCCATAAGACCTGTTGCCCTGATTTTCAGTCCAGTTCTTGAGTAATTTGACATACCTCAGCCTTTTCCCTTCCTTAAGAATTTCTTCTTGACAGCCACCCTTCCACTGAGACCATTTCTGATGAGGCTTCAGTGAACAGTAGATGGATCAACTGAAGGTCCAGATGCATCTCTCAGGTCCTGTGTCAGCTCTTTGCTGGATGTTTTCTTTTTAGTAAGGACATGACTTTCAGATACTGTTCATCTGCTGTAGATAGTTTTTAGGCCTGTCACTTCTTCTTTTTTCCTCCACTTGTCAAGTTTCCTCAGATATTTTAAGGACTCTAAGTTAAAAAATATATGCCATCCCATATTAACTAAGACTAGAAACTAGTGTTTGAGACCATAAATTAATTAGGAAAATGTTCAAGGTCATAGATGTGATCAGTAGTGTTATTTAACAACCAGAGGAGTTGCCCCCTTCTGGCCATTAGAAAAATTCAGGTTTAATATAAAGCACTTTTCAGACCCGGAGACTATGTCTTTCTTTTCTTATCAAGTCTATGTCATGAATAAAACCAAATGTCTTGATTAAAACAGATTTAAGGCCTCAGTCACATAGGCCTTATATTGTGGGGTCTTTACCCTAAAATATAAAGAGCCTTAAGGTGACTGTTGTTGTGATTTTAGCGCTATATAAATAAAACTGATTTGAATTGAATTGAATCAAACTTGTCGGCGAGCCCTTGCAACCACAGGTCGCTAGGGAAAAATGTGCATTTCCCGACTGGTTGGTGAGCGGTTGCTGGAGGTTGCTAGGTAAAACTGGTTGCAAAAAAGTATAAGGTGCTGTACCGAAAACCTCCTTGCGATTGCTTTGGTTACAAACAGATTGCTGTAGTTTGTTCGTAGTTTGCATGGAAGACGTCAACCTTTCTGCAAACGCTTGTCAACTACTCGGCGAGTCAAACTGTAAAAAGTGCAACATACACGTAACTTTTACTTTTACTACGGGCAGCCTGCAGGGACCAAAGCAATCATGAGGAGGCTTTTGGTGCAGCACCCTCTCACCAACCAGTCGGGGAATACCGGCCTCTAGGCCTGTGTGACTGAGGCCTAAACTAAACAGCCAGTCCGGAAGGATCACAGACCCCTAGAACATACACTTGACTGACCAATGATTTAATTGCAGAATCACTACAGTGACTCTGCCAAACCAACACACAAAAACACATTTCAATATGTTCCATACTGTACAATCTGATTAGGCCAAAAAATGATATGTAGGAGTCATAAAATTACTGGCCTTCATTTCCGTCATGCAGATAGAAATCTAAGAGGGATGAAATGCAAATTACTGAAGCAGTAAATTTGTGCAGTGTTAGTGACACGCCTGGATGAGTGAAATTCCACTTAATGTCATGCATTAAGAAACAAAACAAATAACCAAGATGTACTGGAGCATAAAAATAAAGCATGAAACATACTCTGACACCCCAAATATAAATTTTACACATAAACCCTGAGTTGACCATGACAAGCAGATTGGATTAATGGGGACAATTATCGAAAGGAGGATGAGAAATGGTGATACATTTAGTAAACCACATACAAAACTGAATGAATATTCTAAATACATCAACTTTATTTTAATACAGACATTTTGATAATACAGACATGAATTTTTAACCTTTGCGCTAATTACCTCACTGTCACGAAATAGAAATTAGAGTTCATTTTAAGAGTTTAATTATCTATGTCCTTGTTTTTCTTATGGTTTGAGGCTTAGTCTGCTGAAAAAACACTGTCAGCCTTCATCATTGCCAGCAGAGCACAGCACAAGACCTATCTCACTGCCAAGATTATAGTCCATTTGAGAGTAGTTGATGGGGAAATTTCCATTATTTTGGAGGACTACTCTTTTATGTTGCCTAAAAAAAAAAAATTGAGCTTTTTTTCTTGACCCTAGAAACATCTAAATAAACTTTGAGGCTAGGACTGTTTTGCTGTATCCAAGGTGATGAATGAAAAATAGCAATATAAAAAAAAATAAAGAAAAATGAAAAATTTAACAGCTGAAAATACATGAAAGCCTTTCAGAGAATACAGTGCAGAAAAAAAGGTCCTGTTCTGATTTTAGCATGCAAATGAAGCAGAACTAAATTAGCACAATCAATTTCCAGAAACAGCTGTGAAAGGACAAAACCACTTCTTGACCATTTAGTTACTTTTAAATACTACTTTTTGCACTGCTGCAATTTGTCCACCAAGAACTTGTAATTCTTTAAAAATGACTGACTGCTGCTGTCAGTCATTTTTAAAAGAAACCACACATTTTCTTCTAAAATCATCACCATCTCACTTCTCAAGTCTTCACTCATCTTGCCTTTCAGAATCTCTAAAAACTCCACTATCCGCGGATCAAAATCACACCATAGCGCTGATGGCTGTTTCTGAACCACTCAGAGCTGTTAACCTCATTTCATTCTTAGGATTAATAAGCATCAGAAAAAGCGAAGCCTCTCAGGGTGCTGCTGAGATCTTTGGCTCAATGGAAGATTGCTCTGCGCTTTCTTTCTCCCAGCTGCCTCCCTTTCTACTCGCTGGGTGTCTCTTTACGGCGGTGCAGCACCAGGTAGGGTAGAATCTGCTGGAATAGCCATCTACAGTCATTTTAAAACTCTCTCTACTTCTAGATCTGTCGGGGAAGCCATTTAAATAAAAATCTCATTAATAGACTCTGACTTTTACTGGCCTCTATCTAGACATAGATATTGCATCAGAGGGCTTCTAAATAATTAGCACCTGCACCTAAGGTAGCTAGGATAAAAGATATGATTAATCACCATGCAGAGCATGCATGTGTAGCTCACATCTTTAGTTAAGATGTCGTTAAAAATACATGTGGTACAGGGGGCGTGAACTTCTTTTTTAATATTTTCAGGGTTTATTTTGTGGTTGACGATGACAGGAATTCAGGGTAAGATGATACGATCATTAAGTTTCTCAACTTTGCCTGTAAAACTCTAAGGCCAAGTCTGATTAAAATTTAGCCGATCTCTTTCATAAACTCTTTCCTTGGGCACTGTTTCCAGCACTTCTGCTATTTTTAGATGGAAGTCCTGTTCTCACCATTTGCACCTCTGCAATGCACACTGGATCCTCCTTTACTATGTCAAAACAGCGACCTTTCAATTTCAGTTTTATTTTGGGTAAGAGGATGAAACTGCAGGGAGCTCTATCTAGTGAGCAGGGCAAAGATTGTGTTGGTGTGGCGAAAACTGCGTTTGTAATGGCACACACACCACAGTTCAGGTCATTTCTGCTGAGTGTTCTCCCACAGATGAACCAGGATATGTCCATGTTGACAGGGACAAATTCACTGTGCACAACTGAGTGAACAATGAAAATAAAAAATAAAAAAAAGCCTGGTCACACTCCTGACCTGATGGGCACAGAGGAGATTTGCTCTCTGCATACAAAATTATCTGACTCAAATGAGAAATACTATCAATATGACAAAAAATATATATATCTTTTTAAACCTTTGGTCTTATTTTTGCACAATTTGTGTGCACAACTTTGGCAGTTTTAGAAGGTTGTTGCTATCAAAGCTTGGTAGACAACCTGTCTGATTATCTGTCCACTTCCTCCACTGGGAGTCTATTAGTAATGCCACTTCAGAGACCGTTTTGGTAACGAGTGCATACATTTTCAAATGATGCTGCTCCAAATTTATCTCCATTGCCAACATATAGCCAGTACTGGAATTCACGTACCCTGTGTGTAGCAGGCGAAAGTCATTTATTCAGCACGTTTTCAGCCCATCATTTAGTGATACACACAAGGTGTTTTTTTGTAGAGTGCTGAATCCACGGAAGGAGGCAAGAGCAATGGTGGTAACTTAGGTGACAACTTTTTCAACTAGGAGACTGCAGTTTGTGTGCCATTTGGGTGATTTGTTTTCACTTGTTTTTGACTTTTGCTTTTGATCGCTGCTTGGTTAGGTTTGAACGCCAAAAAGTACTTGTTTAGGTTTAAGGAAAAGACTGTGACTTTTTCAGAACATTACTCTGCAGGTTAAAATATGGCGATAAACAGTATCGTGTTGAAATGTGATGCCAGGAGGTCCTAAACAAGCATCCAGATGTGAAAAGTTGGGGAACTGTGCAAAAGTCTCGAGCCACCTCTCATTTCTTTATATTTTCCCCTGGAAAAGGGGAAATTGTCATGGTCCCGGTTCGTTTGATCCGGTGTTTTGAGTTGTGGACTTTCCTGGTTATTATTTTCTGTCATTTGGTTGTTAAGCTTCTGTCTCTGTGTTTAGTTACTTCCTATCTTATTTTGATAGTTTTTTGTCTCTTGTACATTGTATTTGGCTTTGCCTTGTTTTCCAGATTTAGTTCAGCTGTGTCTCGTCTTCCCTGATTACCTCTCGTGTGTATTTAAACCCTGAGTTTGCATTTGTCCTTTGTCGCGTTGTACACCCCTCTAGGTTGTGTTTCTTCCTGTTCCGTGTTCTGAGTGTTTGGATTCCTTGCTCCTGTCATTTTTGTTTTAGTATCCCTTTTGTATATAGTTCAGCATTAAAGCTGTTTTTTGAGTTTACTCCCTGTCTCCTGAGTCCTGCGTTTGGGTCCTCCTCCTGCCTGCCACACAGCCATCTATGACAGAATGACACGACCCCTATGACAGAAATAGGTGCAGCAACTTATTGAAACATGTGCAAACATACATGAAAATACAGTATACAGTATAAGGCAGTTTTTACAGTTCTAACGAGCTTGAAAGTCAATATTTGGTATGACCACCTTTATTCTTCAACACAGCCTGAACTTGTAATTTCTTTAAGTAGTCTTCAGGAATAGTTCTCCAGGCTTCTTGAAGGACATTCAAAACTCTTCTTTGGATGTTGGCTGCCTTTTGTTCTGTTCTCTGTCAAGATGATCCCACACTGCTTCAGTAATGTTGAGGTCCGGGCTCTGGGGAGGCCAATCCATGACTGATGGTGTTCTAATGTGTGTTCTTTTGGCAGTGTGTTTGGGATCATTGTGATGCTTAAAAATGAAGCTGCTGCCAGTCAGATGCTCTCCAGATGGTATTGCAAGGTAGATCAGTTTCTGATGGTACTTTTCTGTGTCCATAATTCCATTCGTTTTGACAAGATCCCCAACACCACTGGCTGAAATGCAGCCCCAAACCATGACAGAGCCTCCACTGTGTTTTACAGATGGCTGTAGACACTCACTGTTATACCTCTCTCCTGACCTCCTCCATACAGATGCATCTCTCAGGTCCTGTGTCAGGTCTTTGCTGGATTTTTTTCCTATTTCTTAAGGACATGACTTTCAGATACTGTTCTTCTACTGTAGATAGTTTTTTAGGACACAAAGACACACTGCACTCCATGCCGAGTTTTCAGCTAATAGCTCTTTGGGAATCACCTTGTTGGTGCAAAAATAAAATTTTATACCTGTCAAACTGTGTTATCTTTTTGTACATTCAACTAAAGAAATGGGAACAAGATGTGTTTTTGTGACAGGCTGCTAATAACGAAGTGCCTAAAGATGAATTCTTTTCTAAGTTGTCTGTTATGTGTAGACACACTGGTTCATCCCCTGAGTTAGGTGCCTTTTTCTGCTTGAATGATTCATAGATCAGTGTTAACAAACAAACAAACATTCCTCTGAAAATGGTATGACAATGAAAATGAGTGACAAAGCAGCCAATGTCCATAGAAAAACTTTGAAAGATCTTCAGAAATCCTGGAGAACTACTGCTCAAAGTCTGGAAGGAAAATATAAAGAAATGAAGGGTGGCTCAAGACTTTTGCACAGTACTGTGCCACACAGCACCTTGTGATTATCTCTCAGACAAAATGGCAGTATTTAAAGGCCAGGGAATGAGAATGGGCTGGGATGCTGAAATAGTAAGTAGTAAGTAAACTTTCAAGTGGGAGACTAGTTGTGCTCCTGTTACAGTTTAGACCTGTTTGTCTTTTTTAAACTGTAGCCCCAGTGTTAGTTCATTAGTTTATCTGTTTCATTCACCTTAACCATGCAGATACTGCAAGACTATTCAACAAAGTTACATATGATATAAAATATCATATCATATACATTGCATTTACATATTTTGTAAATGCAATGGCCTTACTCCTGATATAGGAATGGTGGCTAAAACCACAAGGATTCATTGTGTTTAAAACTGTTTAAAACTTTAAGATCAGGAAGTCACACTGAAATGGCCAATATGTTTTCATCCAAGTGGGCATTTAGACTGAAAACAGCCCTGAATTAAAACAAAGCAGGGGGTCTGCTGGGAGACAATTGAATACAGTCCAAGAAGTAACAAGCAGTGAGTTTAAAAGCTTATCAGATGCCAGAAACGCTGCTCAGTTTGGCCCAACGTTTTTTTTTACTGGACCCTACATTGTTTTGCCAGACACCCCCTGTGCTGAGACACCTGCTGTGTTGGCGTACTGACTCCACTCAAATGAATGAGAGGATTGTATCTTTTCACAGCTCGAGAATCAGAATATGAAAAGTAAATCCATATCCATTTCCATGACGTTCTGCAAAGGCCACTCTTATTTTTACCTTTTCAAAAGTAGCTGAACACCAAATATGCCAGTGACGAACTAGTGGTGCACTCCAAAAACGCAAGCACATGAAACAAGCACTTAATTACAGTGAGGAGAGGTACCTGGAATTAGTCATTTTCCCTAATGGCAACTTCCCTCTCAACAGCTTGCAAAAATGGTTGTTAAAAAAAATGAGCAGATCTTAAGCTTAAAAAAAAACCCACATTACCACCTTTTGACATGCATACAGACGGGAAATGTAATACTCATGCTTCTGACCTTGGTTGTATGAAAAAGAAATAAAGTAGCCGGGTGGCCTAGTGGGTACAGAGACCTTCCTTTATCAGAAAGGTCACAGGTTCTATCCCAGCCGACAGCAACTCTGTATCCATCAAAAGCTGTTTATCCTCTCCAAATGTCCTTCAGCAAGACACTGAATTGTTTGCTGCTCCGACTGACAGCTCCATATCTTAAAGGTAAACACATTTAAACATCATCTACGACCTAGCAGGATATACATTATCTAAATAACATAATGAATATTAATGTTGGGTCATGCGGTGTCTATTATATCGTTTATTTATCTTAAGGATTTGCTACAGCATCAGCAAAGCCTGTGCAGCTTCTGCACTAAAGTCCTCTCGCATGTACCAGAATCCAGTTTGATCGACTTGTCTGATCGAGGTATTCATCAAACGTCAGCCTCTTTTCGCAAAGTGCAATCAGTCTCGGCCAGAATTATGTAGAAGGAAAAAATTCCAATATTTCTCTCAAAGCTGTTGGTCGATGTTGTATCAACTGACCCATTTTTATGCTGCTGCTGTAGTGATTAATTTTCTTCAAAGTGTTTGAAAACCACAGCGGAAAATAACTTCAGAAGTCCCCCACCCACCAAAAAAAAAAAAAAAAAAATCCTTACAAGTTTTAATGTGTCACAGCATTTTTGGTCCAGAGTGTGAATGTGGTAAATACAGCAATTCACACTCTGGAAGTCAAAGCACATACAGACAACACAAATGCTTAAGCTCTAATTTGTGACATTAATTATGACATGTTAATGTGCTAAGCATTTAGATCTGATTGAAAGCCCTGCAGCAACAGCATAAAGAGTGCGGTTGTTGCTGCTGTAAGCCACTTAGCCAATTTGTCAGAGTAAAATCAGTAATTCTTTCTTTTGTGCTGGACTCCCCTGAGACTCATACAGTAAACTGGTGTGAATGCATACAAAGAGAAAGAGGCAGATAGAGAATGAAGCAACGCCAGGGCAGAGCAAAGGGGATAAAAATTGTTTATGATCCCCACTGTGCAAGATCCCAGTTTTAATTAGCTCCCAGCTCAGGAGGATTTCAGTCAAGGTCCCTAGTTATGTGTAAATTGTTTTATTTGGAGTCTCAGCAAGAACCTGCTCTTTCCTCGTTGTTTTTTTTGTTTTTTTCCTCCCTCCAGCTGTTGATATTCCATAAAGGGAGCTGCACCAGAGACGTGAGTGACCCTGCTGAGAGACGTAAATGGTCTGCAGCACAACGCCACAGAGGGAGCCAGGCTGGACACTAGCCATGCTTCAGATTAAACACCATAATTATTAATCCTGCAGCCTCTAATAGAATAGAATAATGTGCCAGTTGCCAAGAGACCGCTCTGTGCTTTATACGTGGAGAGGCTTCCTGAGACAGAGAAGAATAGAGCTTATTCGCCATGAGCACCGAGGTGAGGAAAGACAGGAAGGGGTATATGAGAGGTTTTGTTCCAAACAAAAAATGCTCACGCCTGGGAAAAAAGTTAATGAAATTTTACTTTTAGAGCTAAAAGGTTCAATTTTAAAGAACAGTTTTAGGAAATGCAGTTATTCATATTTTTTTTTATAAGAGTTAGTCCTCCAACTAAGCGATTGTATCAGTCATTTGTTCCTGCTGTCTGAAACGTCCAATGAAAGAGGTTGTGAAAGAGCACACAGGAGTAGTCCTGGTTTAAAATTTGTAATAAAAAAAAAAAAATCTGCAGTAGGTGCGGTGATGGTGGCTCATACACAATCAACTTTCAAGCCAGCTGCAGGCTCATATACAATGCCTTGAAAAAGTATTCATACCCCTTGAACTTTTCCACATTTTGTCACGTTACAACCACAAACTTAAATGTGTTTTATTGGGATTTTATGTGATAGACCAACACAAAGTAGTGCATAATTGTGAAGTGGAAGGAAAATGATACATGGTGTTCAAACTTTTTTACAAATCAAAATCTGAGAAGTATGGTGTGCATTTGTATTCAGCCTCCTGAGTCAGTACTTTGAACCACCTTTCACTGCAATTACAGCTGCAAGTCTTTTGGGGTATGTCTCTACCAGCTTTGCACATCTAGAGACTACAATTTTTGCCCATTCTTTGCAAATTATCTCCAGTTCAGTCAGACTGGATGGAGAGCATCTGTGAGCAGCAACTTTCAAGTCTTGCCACAGATTCTCAATAGGATTCAGGTCTGGACTTTGACTGGGCCATTCTAACACATGAATATGCTTTGATCTAAACCATTCCACTGTAGCTCTGGCTGTATGTTTAGGGTCATTGTCCTGCTAGAAGGTGAACCTCCGCCCCAGTCTCAAGTCTTTTGCAGCCTCTAACAGGTTTTCTTCCAGGATTGCTCTGTATTTAGCTCCATCCATCTTCCCATCAACTCTGACCAGCTTCCCTGTCCCTGCTGAAGAAAAGCATCCCCACAGCATGATGCTGCCACCACCATGTTTCACGGTGGGGATGGTGTGTTCAGGTTGATGTGCAGTGTTAGGTTTTCACCACAGATAGCGTTTTGCCTGTAGCCCACGAAGTTCAATTTTGGTGTCATCTGACCAGAGCACCTTCTTCTACATGTTTGCTGTGTCCCCTACATGGCTTGTGACAAACTGCAAACTGGACTTCTTATAGCTTTCTTTGAACAATGGCTTTCTTGTTGCCACTCTTCCATAAAAGTCAGATTTGTGGAGTGCACAACTAATAGTTGTCCTGTGGACAGATTCTCCCACCTGAGCTGTG
>VUQI01060970.1:8214-19561 GCA_015106735.1 Paratilapia polleni
TTCCCTTAATAATAATAACCTTCATTTAAAAACTGTATTTTGTGTTTACTTGTGTTATCTTTGTCTAATATTTAAATTTGTTTGATGATCTGAAACATTTAAGTGTGACAAACGTGCAAAAAATAAGAAATCAGGAAGGGGGCAAACACTTTTTCACACCACTGTATGAAACTTTATCTTTTTCAATGAAATTATGAAAAAATGAACTCTTTCACAATATTTTAATTTTTTTTTTTAGATGCACTATGGTTATAGCTGTACTCTGTGCTGGTTGTCTGAGGAGTTTTCAAAGGTGTTGAGGGGGAAGAGTGTTCTTTTCCTTGCACTTGTAGAGTTTAGAAAGACTCTACAAGGAGGTGGTTCTTCTTTTTTGAATTTTGTAAAGCTCATGGTTCTCCTTTTTCTGCAGGAAGAATGTTTCCTTCCTTCAACAAAACTGAAGGAAAAACACGTTAATGTCATCCAACAGCTGGAACAAACCATAGAAGATCTCAGGACTAAGATTGCTGAGCTGGAGCGGCAGCCCCCTCTGCTGGACAGGGACAGTATGAAACCCATCACCTCCACAACAGACAGGGAGTGTGGAGGAGAGGAGGGCCTGCTGAGAGCTGTGTGTGATGCTCACCTTCAGACAGAGGTGGTCCACTCTCTGGGAGGCCTGGAGGCCAAGTCGGTGCAGACCTCGCCCATGGATGACAGTTCTAAGTTCAAAGTGCCTTGTAGTGAGCCAAATGGAGTCAACAGATTCCAGCAGCCTCCACACAGGCAGGATGGCTTCCAGTGTTCATGTCAGCTGCAGCCTCCTCCTCCACCTCCACTTCCAGGAGGAGCTGTACCTCTTTATTCAGGGCAGACTGTGGCACCTCCTCCCCCACCTCCTCCTCCTCCACCCTTACCAGGAGGATTGGTCCCAGCTCCTCCAGCTCCACCCCCTCTTCCACCAGGTTCAGCAGTTCCTCCATCTCCACCTCTCCCAGGTGGTCTGGTTCCACCCCGACCCCCTCCTCCACCTCCACCTCCACCTCTCCCTGATGGTCTGGCTCCACCCCCACCCCCTCCTCTTCCTGGTGGTCTTGCCCCAGTCCCATCCCCTCCTCTTCCTGGTAGCATGGTTCCACCGCTTCTCCCTCCTCCTCTTCCAGGACTTGGAAGCCCACCTCCACCTCCACCTCCACCTCCACCACCACCTCCAGGTTGTGGGCCTCCTCCTCCCCCTCCTCCCCTAGGAACTGTCTGTGTTCCTCCAGCTCTTCCAGGAGCTCTGGGCTCCCTTCCTCCTCCATTGCCACCAGGGCTGTACTCTCTGTGTCTGACTCAGGAGAAACCACCCAGGAAGGCCATGATGGAGCCACCCAGACCCATGAAGCCACTCTACTGGACCAGGATCCAGCTCCACACCAAAAAGTAAAGATGGCAACATATGCATTTAGGTCCATATCATTTTCGACAATGACACATCTTGATTGTTTGATTCAAAATCAACTGTGGTATATAGAGGCAAAATTACAAAAAAATGTGTCATTGTCCAAAAAGTAATGGGCCTAACTATAATGATGCCGAAAATCTTTAATTTCGAAATTTCCAACTATGTGCAGTACTGACACGATGTAGAGAGTTCATTTTCCAGTACATGAATATCACCAATACGCAGTTATTGTGACACACCTACATTAACATTAACAAAGCTGTGTCCAAGCACAACTTCTGCATTCCCAGATCTCAGTCACTGTTTAAACAAAGCTATGCAATATCATTCTGTGGTCTCTAAGAATAGAAGTGGGGAATTTTGTAAGTCATAATTATAATGATCACAGAAACAATCTTTCTTTATATTGCGCTTTTCAAAATGCACCATACGAAGTGCTTCAGTGATATAATTAAGTGCTGTTTTGTGTTTCTCAGGGAGGTTTCTTCTTCACTGGTGTGGGAAACAATCGAGGAGCCTGATGTAGACTTTGGGGAATTTGTGGAATTGTTCTCCAAAACAGCTGTGAAGGAGAAAAAGCAGCCGCTGTCTGACACCATAACCAAATCCAAGGCTAAACAGGTGTTTGTGTTAATATTTTTCATATCTGAAAAATCTGGGCTGAAAAAGGTGCTGCCTTGTCTTCAAAGAAATCTAAATGTACCTACATTCACAGGTAATAAATCATTCAAATCATATCAGCAAGTGTTTTGAAACACATCTTTAAAAAACCCTGGATTTAGCTATGAAACTTTGAAACTACTTTATCACTGCATAGTTCACATTTGATTTTACCATTTTTACATCTTAGAAACCCAGCTAGGTCGCATATCACTAATAGGAATTACTGCTCCTTTTCAATGCAAAAATTTTAACTTGTTTTACCTGGAGAAGCACAGCTGTTCCACTAACTGTAGCAAGAGTCCTAATTTGGTGTCTCTTTAGGCATTGCCAGGAGCTTTGAACTTACACACCTACACTACACTACAGTCCCTATGCTCATGTTGTCCTGGTCACAAAATATTTTAATGCTGCAGAAATGAATCCCTGTCATAGATTTCAGTGTGAAGATTAGGCTCACGATCAAAACTTTCTGATAGTAATAATTAAATAGAAGTATTTAAAACCAAGTTTTAAATACAATATTTTTCCTGCTGTCATGGAATTTCTATGGTATCTGCCCATCACTCACTGACTGACCCTTAGTGTACACATTGTACATTGTACAGCTACCTTTATTGGGCATTAAAGAATTTGGAACAAGGTGCATCTGTGCTTGTTTGCTTTTGATAACTGAAGGAGCATTTGGACCCAAAAATTGCAAATTCCATCAAACTTAACAAGTATATATTGTATAAGCACATGTCCAACATTACTGTAAAACAGCTGCCACTTATTCTGAATATAAACAATGGTAACTACTACTATAGTTCTACTACAAGCTACATCTGTCATGGCTTCATGGTTTTGTGGTGTTTTGAGTTTGGTATTTGTGTTTATTTTTATTAAGTCTTGATTTCTGTTTGGTTTCACTGTTGGTCTGAAGCTCTTAGTTTTTCACTATTGTTAGTTTAAGGGTCTTGATTCCTGTTTTGTTTTCATTGTCCTTCTAGAAATTTTGAGCAATAGTTCTTGTTCAATTCAATTCAATTCAATTCAATTTTATTTATATAGCGCCAAATCACAACAACAGTCGCCTCAAGGCACTTTATAAATTGTTGTATTGCTGTATTTGGTTTCTGGTCCCTTTTTAGTTTCTATGGAGTTTTGGGTGCTTGTTGAGAGTGCTTTACTGTTCTAGTGTTGGTTTTTATTAAGCTTTATTAAGCTCCTGTTCCTATTTTGAGTCAGTGTTTCCCTGTCTGTTCCTCCCTCTGTCTCGTCTTTCTGTTAGCACCTGTTCCACTGTCTCTGTTTATAATGTCTAGTGTGCGTTTTCTTGTCTGTATTTACTATTTGTCTTTTGGTTATTTTCTTTTTTCTTTTTACTTTGAAGGTTGGTTTTCTTTCACACCTGGTGTTAGTTTTACTTTCTCCGTTGTGATTTCCTGATTGTGTCTCATTCCCCTCCGGTTTCTGGTTTGCAGTCAGCCCTCAGTGTATAAATATTCTTTAGTTTTCCCTTTGTCCTTTAAAAAGCATCTGTTATGCTTCCCTGTGTGTACTTTTGGACTTCCTTTTCAGCCTGAATTAAAGTCTTGCCTTCTGTTATTTAAGTTGGTCCTCTCCATGTGACTTGTAGTCTAATCGAGTGATCAGCAAGACCAGAAGAGCGCTATATAAGTGCGAGTACATATTACATTGCACTCCACATCCTATGACAGCATTTGACCTGTCTGATTTTTCTGTTTTATTTTGGTTTTAGGTTGTGAAGCTCCTAAATAATAAGCGTTCTCAGGCTGTAGGAATCCTCATGTCCTCCCTGCACCTTGACATGAAAGATATCCAGCATGGTAAGTTCTTCATTTGGTTAGGCAATTTTAATTCAAATAAACTGATTTTTTAAGTGTTAAAACTTAAGGTCAGTTGTAGGAGAAACTGTATACAGTAACAATTTTTACTTTTAACTGAATTAGCATAGCAGGAACCTTGAGAATCTGATTCTAAATGGTTTTCCATGTAACAGATCTGAACTGATGATTTTCCAGTGAAGACCAGCATGAGGTGGCACAAATGGTTTTCTTTCTTTTTGTTTCTATCTTTTTGTTTCCAGTGTGGCTTAGGATTCCCCATGTCTCAATTTGTACTCGGTTGCTAGTTTTTCAAAAATTACACAAGTTAATCCAATCAGTCAAATCCACCAGGCGGTTTTTCAAGGCACTGCAGAAGTGCCTCTCTCAGAAATGGTCACCCAAAGGTGCAAGATTCTCTAAAACAGCCGGCTGTTTTCACCCTGTTTGTTAAAGTTTGTTAAGGTTGGCAAGGTTCAGTGTTTGTTAAGGTTTTTTTGTATTTTCATGAATGATAATGGCATAGTAACATGGCCACTACATTTTGAAACATTTGAAAACCTAAATTTTGAAAATGCAGATAAGACAGCTTTTAGCTGACTTTTAGTTGCTTGGACATTTCCTGGACAGTATTCATAAGAGCTAAGAAATTCTGGGGAGTTTTCTGGTTTTTTCACCTTAAATCAGTCTTTTTTTTTTACCCTAGAGCTTTCTCCCAACTTTTCATTTTTCTTTATCAAAATGAGAAAAGGACATTAGTTTTGAATAGAGTGATCAATGACTTCTTGTTCTCTGTCTCCTAGCCATTCTGAACTTGGACAACACTGTAGTTGACCTGGAGACTCTGCAGGCCCTGTATGAAAACGTGAGCAGCACACACTCAGTTTATCTTGTTTGCATGTGGGGATCTGAGGCGCTTAAATTCTTATTGGTCAAATGTCTGTCAGAGGCTGATTGTTGATTACTTGTCTGGTAATCCAGCTTTGACACCAGGTCTGCATTTATGTGCACTACATGTCCAGGAAAACTGTGTATTTGAAACCTTGTTTTGCATGCTTTCAGGAATAGTTTGTTCCAGCAAATGGGCTGTGGGCAGCTTAATGACTGCTTCTGTTGTATTTACATTACTACTTGTCAAATCTTTTAGAGACTGTCATCCCATAGGGGGGCAGCTTTTTGTTACACTTTTGTTCCCATCATAATCATTACTGTTACTAGATGGCACAGTCACAATGAAACATGAGAGGAAGAGAGGTGATTTAGGCTAGTTGTAGCGCCTAAATCACCGGCTGTGGCTCAGGAGGTAGAGCGAGTCGTCTACTAATCGGAAGGTCAGTGGTTCGATCCCTGGCTCCCCTAGTCTGAAGATACTGAACCCCACGTTGCCCCCGATGCATTCATCGGAGTGTGAGTGTGTGTGAATGTTAGTAAGCACTTAAGTGTAGATAAAAGTGCTGTATGAATGTACGTGTGACTGGGTGAATGTGGCATGTAGTTAAAGCACTTTGAGTACACAAAACTGAGTAGTACCAGTCCATTGCCTCAAAGTCTGTATAGGTAGTAGGTCAGGGTGGATTAATGGGTTCTAAAATATTGGACTTTTAAAGTCTTAACATCCACCAGATCACGAGTGAACCACTTAGGGTTAGAGTAAGGTTAGCCACATGTTACAGATTCAAATAAAGTCTCTTGCATCCATTTTGGGCTTAGACTTCTTTTGCTATAAGATTTCCATTTGGGTATGTCAAATAGGTGAAAATTCCTGCCACCAGTACAACAGTCAGCAGAAAACATTCCTGTAAGTTGTATAAACAGGGTGCCTTTGTGGACCTCTATGGTCATTCAGGTTCAAGAGAGTCCAGAGTATAGTTATACATCAATTTCTTGTTTTAGTAACTGCTGTGATTTTGCCTTAGCTATATTTTCTGCTGATATGATGAATTGTATAAATTTTAGAAGAGGTGGAGCCAGTCTCTTGTGTCTCTCCCACAGAGGGCACAACAGGAAGAGTTGGACAAGATTGAAAAGCACATAAAGTCCACTAAAGACAAAGAGAACACTAAGCCTCTGGACAAACCCGAACAGTGAGTGATTCCTCCAACCCTTCCACAGTAGTGAGCAGGCTTAATTCATGAATTTTTAGGCTACATGAACTTAGAAACCAAAATACATTTCAGGAATGTAAAGGATTTATAGTTAGGTCCATATGTTTTTGGACAATAACACAATTTTTGCGATTTTGCCTCTGTACACTACCACAGTGAATTTTAAATCAAACAATCAAGATGTGATTGAAGTGCAGACTTTTAACTTTAATTCAGGGGGTTTAACAAAAGTATTGTATTACTGATTAGGAATTACAGCCATTTTTATACATAGTCCCCCCTTTTCAGTTACTGGAAAGTTATTGGAAAGTTTGAATGGGAAGCAGTTTCATGGCCAGGTGAAATAACACAGCTTAATGTGTTATTTCATGACACATTAAGCTGATAAAAGATCTGGAGTTGATTCCAAGTGTTGAACTTGCATTCGGTATCTGTTTACTGGAATGCTCTGGCCAGTACAGCAACACCAAAAGGCCTTGAAGACCAAGGAAGAAAACTAAAGTGGATGATCTTTCAAATTATTTCCTTGGTTAAGAAAAACCCCTTCATAACATCTAGCCAATGTAGGCTCATCATTGTCAAAGCCTACCATCAATGTGAATACAGAGGGTTTACAACAAGATGCAAACCAATGGTTACACTCAAGACCAGAGTATAAGCATTCAAGAGTGCCAGATTAGACTTTGCTAGAAGACATCTAAAAGAGCCTGCACAGTTCTGGAAAAAAAATTCTTTGGACAAATGAAGCAAAGATGAACTTGTACCAGAATGATGGGAAGAGGAAAGTATGGTGAAGGAAAGGAACAGCTCATTATCCAAAGCATCTGCGAAACATGGTGCAGGGAATGGATATAGTCAAATTGTCCAAAAAAATTACCTCCTACCTCCTTTACCAAATCACTTTTCCTTGACTTTGGTGGAAAACGTTATGTGATCAAGGAAAGATTTGGAGGAGAATTTATCAGGACTTACGAAAAGAGAAGCAAGCTTTTCCTAAGTCCTAATCTTTTCCTTGCACTTACACTAGACTCTTTAACAATGTGATGGCAGATGTCTGTGGTGTTGAAACTAGGATGTCCATAAGATGGACCACAAAATGCACATCTAACTTAACCCCAACATGTTCTTACCATGTTGTTTCATGCAAGTTATATAAACAAGGACCACCAGAGAAAAATATAATTTTATTACAAAAGATGGAATTTTAAAGAAAACATACCCTATAAAATGAAATACACTGTATCTTCTTATTTTTTCCTGATGGAGAGTGATAGCTTATATTAATCTATGTTCATCATGCAAGGCAATACCTCAACAAGAATCAAATTTTATTAGAGCAGCATAATGTTGTTGATTATTTTCATGAACTGTCGGATGGTGCCTAGCTATGACTTATGGGATGGAATTATCTCCTTTTCCTTCATAAAGGAAGGTCCAGCGTGTCCTGTGTTAAAAGAGGTAATAAAGGAAGCACTGAAACACCTTGCTTTATTTTTTTATAGAATTTGACCAGCTCTTGGCTGCAGTGCAGATACTCCAGTGTAACTTCCCTCAGTTATGAACTTTCCTAAGCAAAACTGACTATTCATCTGTGATGAATCCATGATGTAAATGCTGATAGAAGTAGGAGGATGGATTCTGAAGTGTACAGGGCTATACGTCCTGGTCAGATTCAGCCAAATGTTGCAAAACTGATCAGATGGTGCTTCACAGTTCAAATGGATAATGATATAAAGCATATTGCAAAAGCAACCCAAGAGTTTCTCAAGGCAAAGAACTTAGATATTCTTCAATGGCCAAGTCTGTCACCTGATCTCACCCCAATAGAGCATGCTTTTCAGGTAATGAAAACAAAACTGAGAGACAGAAACAGAGAGACCCACAAACAAGCAGCAACTAAAGTGACTGCAGAAAAGACAAAGTATCTCAAGGGAGGAAACACAGCATTTGATGATGTCCATAGGTTCTAGACTTTAGGCAGTTACTAACTGCAAAGGATTTTAATTCAAGCATTAAAAACAACCCTCATAGGTAATGTTTTATATTAGCTTGTCCAGTTACTTTTCAGCGTCTGAAAATCAGGGACTGCTTATTAAAATGGCTGTAATTCCTAAACAGTTAATGAAATACTTTTGTTAAAGCACTTGAATCAAAGCTGAAAGTCTACACTTCAGTCACATTTATGATTTAATTTAAAATCTACTGTGGTTGTGTGCAGAGGCAAAATTACAAAAATGTGTCATTGTCCAAAAACGTTTGGACCTAACTATATATGATAAACTGATGTTGACCCTGTGTATATGCATGTACAGTCAGCCCTATAAACAGCCCTGTCTGAATCTCCCTCAAGGAGATGTACAGTGGGTTCAGAAAGTATTCAGACCCCCTTCACTTTTATTTAGTTTTGTTATGTTGCAGCCTGATGCTACAATCGTTTAAATTCTTTTTTTCCTCATTAATCTACACTCAGTACCCCATAATTACAAATTGAAAACATAATTTTAGGATTTTTTGTAAATTTATTAAAAAGAAAAAACTGAAATATCACATTTACGTAAGTATTTTGACCCTTTACTTAGTACTTAGTTCAAGCACCTTTGGTACCAATTACAGCCTTGAATCTTTTTGATTATGATGCAACAAGCTTTGCACACCTGGATTGGTGGATTTTCCTGCATTTCTTCTTTGCAAATCCTCTCAAGCTCAGTCAGGTTGGATGGGGACTGTCGGTGGACAGCCATTTTCGGGTCTCTCCAGAGATGTTCGATAGGGTTCAAGTCACGGCTCTGGCTGGGCCACTCTAGGACATTCCCTAGTTGTCTCTAAGCCACTCCTGTTATGTCTTTGCTGTGTGCTTAGGGTTTCATCAGACCAGAGAATCTTTTTCCTCACAGTCTGAGGTCCTTCAGGTGCTTTTTTGCAAACTCCAAGTGGGCTTTCATGTGTTTTATACTGAGGAGAGGCTTCCATCTAGCCACTCTACCATAAAGCCCAGATAGGTGGAGGACTGCAATAAGGGCTGTCCTTCTGGAACTTTGTCTCATCTCCACACAGGATCTCTGGAGCTCAGTCAGAGTGAACACCTGGGTCTTGGTCACCTCTCTCACTAAGGCCCTTCTCCCTCGCTTGCTCAGTTTGGCCCAGGGACCAGCTCTTGGAAGAGTCCTGGTTGTGTCAAACTTCTTCCATTTGAGAATTATGGAGGCCACTGAGCTCCAGTACAGCAGAATTCTTTTGTAGCCTTCCCCAGATCTGTGCATTGCAACAACCCTGTCTCTGAGCTCTGAAGGCAGTTCCTTTGACCTCATGGCTTGGGTTTTGTTCTGATGTGCATTATCAGCTATGAGGCCTTCTATAGAGAGGTGTGTGTCTTTCCAAATCATGTCCAATCAATTTAGTTCACCACAGGTGGACTCCAGTCAAGGTGTAGAAACATCTCAGCAACAATCAAGAGAAATCCAAGGCACCTGAGCTAATTTTTGCAAAAGGTTTGAATACTTATGTAAATGTGATATTTCAGTTTTTCTTTTTAATAAATTTACAAAAACTACTAAAATTCTGTTTTCAATTTGTCATTATGGGGTACTGGGTGTAGATTAATGAGAAAAAAAATTAATGATTGTAGCATCAGGCTGCAACAGAACAAAATTGAAAAAAGTGAAAGGGGTCTGAATACTTCCTCAACCCACTGTAGTTGAATCATCTCATATGTCTGTTTTGAGGCTCCTATCACATATCCTCCTAAGTGATGAACTCACAGAAAAGGATAGAGTAGTTCTGTTGTGCTAAAGTTTGCTTGGTTACTCTTCTTAATTGGTACCCTTAAGCATTGTTACCCTTCTTAAAAGTAAGATTCTTAGCCCAATTAAAAATTAAATATTCTCACTTTTTTAGCATATGAGGGCACTGTTGAACCAAGTAAATGCTGTGGTATTTGTGGTTCTTCTACATTGCAGATTTCTCTACCAGCTCTCCTTGATCCCAAACTTCTCCAGTAGAGTTTTCTGTATCCTTTTCCAGTCCAGCTTCTCTGAGTGCATGTCATCTATCACAAGAAAACTGGACACACTGCAGAAGGTATGCAAGGTGAGTCAAACTGCAACCTGCAGAACACGTTGCAGAATATCAAAGTGTTGTGGTTTGGACACACATATCCATACATTTTTTTGTATTTTAAGAACAGGTCCATCAGACCTGGTTATCAATCACTTGTTTCAGGCTGAATACCACCTGTTCATGAAGAGGTCTTTTCATGATTAGCATTAAATTGTGAAATGAGGAAACTAAAACAGAACAAGTTTCAGTGTCCAGGTCAGCCCTTACATTAAAAGTAGTGCAGTACAAGAGCCTGAAAACGGTCTTTTATTGAATAACTGCGTTCAAAGTTGTGAAAAGTATTTATACTTTTTACTTAAGTTATAATCCTATTGAAGTTTTAATACAAAGGTTTTAGTATCAAAATGTACTTGAAGTACCAAAAGTAAAAGTATTCATTATACAGAAACATACATATTATTGGATTATGTCTCTGTCCTGTCTCTGTGATCTATTTGTACAGGGATTACAGGACAGCGAGACAGTGAAGAAGGTTCTAGGTCTGATTCTGGCCTTTGGTAACTTTATGAATGGTGGTAATCGAACCAGAGGCCAAGCTGATGGCTTCACCCTCGACATCCTGCCCAAACTTAAAGATGTCAAAAGCAGTGTAAGTAACCAGAACACTGAAAATACAGTATATTTTTGTCCTTCCATCCTCAGTGATGCCACTGCCAAAACCTTTGGCCATGACTGTGATTAACAGTCACTAAATCAACAATAAATATACACTAAAATAAGAAAGAAGATAAGATACTAAAATAAGAAAAAAGAAAATCATCCAATTCAGTTCAATTCAATTCAATTTTATTTATATAGCACCAAATCACAACAACAGTTGCCTGAAGGCGCTTTATATTTAGGGTAAAGACCCTACAAATTAGACAGAAAACCCCAACAGTCAGACGATCCACTATGAGCAAGCACTTGGCAACAGTGGGAAGGAAAAACTCCCTTTTAACAGGAAGAAACCTCCGGCAGAACCAGGCTCAGGGAGGGGCAGCCATCTGCCGCGACCGGTTGGGGATGAGGGGAAACAGAAGAGAGCAGAGGGAGACAGGACAAAAGGCACACTATGGGAGAGAGAAAGAGTTAATAATAGTAGGTGCCGGGTGGATGATAGATAACAACAAGTAAAACTTGTTTTTGAGTTTTCCAATTAGGGTGGACAAGGCTAAGAGTCGGGCTTTCAAATAAATTAAAATTAAAACTCTGTCTGGGTCTTTGGTTGA
>VUQI01060973.1:11493-27911 GCA_015106735.1 Paratilapia polleni
AAATGTGACATCAGGAGTGTTCTGAGTCCCTATCCTCTGGTCCTGCCCTACCCACTTCCCAGATACACGGCAGCGTGTGCAGAGAAAGGGCCAGCCATACCTGAGCTACAGGTAAAATCCATGTTGCCAGATTCTCAAACAAGAGTCTTGGTACAGTGGTAGCTATGTGATGGTGCACCACTATGAAGTTATGGAGAAAGTGATGAACATTTTTTCTGATTTTCTGACATTCTTTAGGTTTAATAGTCACCTGATTAATTGAATATAATTCTCTGAAGTCAATCATAAACAAATAAAAAAATGGTGAAAAATGTAATACACTATTTAATGTGTGCCCATGACTGTCAGTGAGAGTGAAGCTTAAATAAACTTTGTAACAGCTCAGCAACAAACCAACCTGGTCTCACAGGATTGTGCAAATGTAGCTCAATTCATATTTGCATCGTGCAAATACCGAATGCACAAAATGCAAATGTGTGCTACATCCATATACTTCCCCACCACAAAAGCAAATTAGGTGACTAAAAGTCAGATGTGGAGGTCAGACAGGTGATTATATATTTACTTCACAATGTAACTCCAAATCATTTTTTTCCACAGAGAACAAAACCTCACCATGTGGCTTTATTTTCGTTCCAGCTAAATTTTTTTGTTAGATAAAAAACACAAAGCTGACTCACATTGTCCTTTTGTGGGAGAGGAAAGTGATGCTTTTGCTTGAAAATATCATCATTCACGTCCACAAACACACTATCTGCACTTCAGAGTTCAATTTTACAAAATCAGGTGAGATTAGTATCAACAGAACATCCAAATGAATGAAGGGCCATTTTATCTTCATGACAAATAATAGCTTAGCTCACATAAGCATCAGGTAAATAAATGGAAAGAACAGCGCTTAGTGTTCATACGTGTAACATCCATGTGGTCACCTTTGGATTTTGTTGAAAATGTCTCATCTTTGATTTAAAGTAATTATCTACATGTGGTTTTAACCAGCATAAATGTTGAATATAGTGAATAAAGGCAACTGAATATAGTTACACAGTATACTGGATATATAGTCCTGTGCAAAAGTCTTGGACCACCCCTCATTTCTTTATATTTTGCTTCCAAGGAGCCAGACTTTCTTGTAAATTTTTTAAAAGTGCTCTTGAGCAATAGTTCTCCAGCCTTTCTGAAGGTCTTTCAAAGTTTTTCTTTGGACATTGGCTGCTTTTTCACACAGTCCAGTCCTTGTACCTGACCATTTTCAGAGGAATATTTTTTGTGTTTGAAAGCCACTTAACACTGACCTATGAATCATTCAAGCATAAAAACGGCACCTAAATCAAGGGATGAACCAGTATTCCCAAAGAGCTATTAGCTGAAAAGTTGGCATATCTCAGCATGGTGTGCAGTGTGTCCTTAAAAAATTGAGGAAACTGGACAAGTGGAGGACAAAAGAAGGCCTAAAAAACAGTCTACAGCAGATGAACAGTATCTGAAAGTCATGTCCTTAAGAAATAGGACACAATCCAGAAAAGACCTGACACAGGACCTGAGAGATGGATCTGGGCCTTCAGTTGATCCATCTGCTGAAGCCTCATCAGAAATTATCTCAATGGAAGAGTGACTGTCAAGAAGCCATTCTTAAGGAAGGGAAACAGGGAGGAAAGGCTGAGGTATGACAAATACAACAAGAACTGGACTGAAAATCAGTGACAACAGGTCTTATGGAGTTATGAATCCAGATTGGTGCTGCATTTCAGCCAGAGGTGTTGGAGATCTTGTCAAAACTGATGGAATTATGAACGCAGAAAAGTACCGTCAGATTTTGATCCATCATGCAATACCATCTGGAAAGCATCTGACTGGTGACAGCTTCATGACAATGATCCCAAACACACTGCCAATGCAGTAAAAACATACCTGGATAGAAAAACACACACTATCAGTCATGGATTGGCCTCCCCAGAGCTCGGACCTCAACATTATTGAAGCAGTGTGGGATCATCTTGACAGAGAACAGAACAAAAGGCAGCCAACATCCAAAGAAGAGCTTTGAATGTCCTTCAAGAAGCCTGGAGAACTATTCCTGAAGACTACTTAAAGAAATTACAAGAAAGCTGCCTAAGAGAGTTTAGGCTGTGTTGAAGAATAAAGGTGGTCATACCAAATATTGACTTTCAAGCTCGTTAGAATTGTATAAACTCTGTTTGTTCCTTAAATACTGTATTTCCATTTATATTTGTTAATGTTTCAGTAAATCACTGCATCCTTTTTCCATTTTCCTAGAAAAATATAAAGAAATGAGGGGTGGCTCAAGACTTTTGCACAGTACTGTGTTATTATAATTTTTTCTATTTTCCTCAGATGTTATTGTTGTGCAGACTTCATTTCATTTATTAAAAAGAAAAGAAAACATTGACACATACTCGGTGTACTTACTGCACCTTACTGTTGCAGCTGTTTTTTTTCTGTACCTGCCAATAACACTTATTACTCTGGCTCATTATACAAATACAAAGTCATGATAAAACACCTTTCTTTCTTATATTACTCTCTCACTCGCTTTCATTTCTCATTTATCCTCTCTCCATCACCTGTATTTCTCACTCTGCTCTCCTGCTTGTTCTCCCCAGGCGGTGCAGGAAGAAGTTTCAATCCCAGGAGCTTTTGTGAAGCTGAACTACTTGAGCACGCGTGCTGCAGGCTACTTCTCTCTGCTGCGAATCCTCCTCACACCTCCCTCCCCATCATCCCCCGTCTCCCCACTGGGCGGTCTGACCAAGGTGCATGTACGCGCGTCTGTCCAAGGAAGGTTGTACCAGCGGTGGTATCCTGCTGGGCCTGGTCTGGTCCACAGGCTGGTCTGGAACAAGACGGATGTTTATGGCCAGGAGGTCTGGGGTCTCACTTATGCAACTGGTAGGTAAAATATGAAATACATCATGCCTTATTTGTGAATGTGTTCATTTTTCTTTTCTTTTTTTTTAAATTTGGCAACAAACATTTGTATATCAAGCCCCTCATTCCCTTTCATGTTGAATACCTCACACCCCTACTCAAACACGCATGCAAAAAAAAGAAAAAAAAGAACACTGAGATAACTTCTGAGATCAAAAAAAGGGCTGCAAACTATTGATTTGATCGTAGCCATGGGAAAGTCTGTTTAAAACATAGGTAAACATCCAACTTATTTCAGATAAATTAAAACCAGCAGCAGTCCTGAGTGCCATGTGAAAGCCATCTACCTGGGGAAACATAATAACAAAATGAATGATAATATTATGATAGACCTCCTGCATAGTAAACATAATGATGCCATCAGTCCATAATAATTTTCACATTCAAAAATAATAATAATAATCTCCAGTGTGCGTGTGTGTGAGAGAGAGAGAGATTAAAGAAAGAACTCTTTAGGCTTTAAGTTTTAGGTTTGCTGCTAAGTTTGATCTCCTGTGATTTGTGTTTAGTGATGTTTGGTGAATTGTATGTTAAATGAAGAGTTCAGCGTTTTGCTAATTTGCTCTCTTTCATAGTGTCATAAGACGATCGATCGCATTTCATGTGCATATGGCACTAAAGGCCTGAAGCAGGGGGAGACAGCTTGGGCGGCTCTGTCCAGACGTGTAAAAGAGTTTCTATAGAATTGCTTCTGCTTTTTGAAATACATACATAAATAGAGAGGTTAATACAACAGCGTTTGTGGTTTGGGAGTTACTTTCTGTTACTGTTTCTTAACAAATGGACTGGCATTTTTATGTAGCACTTTTCTCGTCATGTTAACCACTCAAAGCACTTTACGTTACTAGCCACACTTTAAGACTGTGCTTTATTCTATGCATTTTAAGGGCTTTATCTGTCATACACAATCACACACCAGTGGTTGCATTTGGGACCTTTTGGGGTTTAGTATTTTGTCAAAGGACATTTTAGCATGCAGACCTTCCGCTTACCTTCTGACCTGTAGCTGCACCAATAATTACAAAAAAGGCTGTTTTTCACCAAGAAAATGTTACAGAACATAACTTCTCAAAAATCCACAATTTGTTGTTTCGTTTTACAGCTTTGTTTAAGATGAACTACATTAATTAGCGAGCTTTTGAGGCGTATTTTTAGGCGGGTTTTGTGAACTTTGGAGGGAGCCAGGCTAGCTCTTTCCCCCCGTGTTCCCCTCGCTCTAGTTAATTCACAGACATGAGAGGGCTATCAATCTTTTCGTCTAACTCTGGACAAGAAAACAAACAAGGCTGCCTGCAAAAATATTTAACTATTCCCTCGAACAAAGCTGCTGTTCTCATGGGTTTGGATGGTTCACTGGCGTAGCATACATCAAATCTGAGAAATGTTTTTCCATCAGATAGGATGCAAAGCAGATGAATAAACCCTTTGAAATACTGAAAAACAAATTTTCTGTTATCGTCATCCCTATTAACTCTTAGGTCTGCGAGGGACTCTTTCAGCACTGTGGTTTGCACAAAAGCCTGATTGGAAGTCATTGTGTAAATGATTGACCATTCAGTAGGTAATTACCCAGCTGTTAATGGACAATGTCCTGCTATGAAATTACAGACGGGAGATTGCAGTGTTTGATTTAAACTTTTTAACAGTGGTTTGACTGCTGATGTACTGAAACACATGAAAGTGTTTCCTGTAAGTAAAATATCATTATGAAATCCAGAACATGTCATAAATGCAGAGGGAAGATGAATGTGTGAAAAGGTGAATAGCGAGCCATTTAGACTCTGTCCCTGAGACCTTCAGCACTGACAGCAGAGAAGAGTAGAAATGTACAGAGGGGGAGGAATGAAAAGATGGAAGGCTACAAGTATTCTGTGGAGATATTGTCAGCTATGACAGGAAGATAGCCCCTTTGGACAGTTTTGACAGAGCTGACTCTGTGGAAAAAAAATATGTACATAAATACAAATCTGTGTACTGAACATTTTCATTATTGTGGCCTATTGTCTTTTTCTCCCCAGAGTCCTCTCTCACCTGTGCGAAAACAGATTTACAGGATGTGTAACTGTTACTGTTATTGCACTTTTGGTTCATTATGGCAAAAAACAGCCTTTTGTAAGATGCCATCAAGGCTTAAACCATTGAACTTTCCACTATCTGTGTCTGCTGCTTTTTCTTTGTGGAAGTGTGTACACAAACAGTGCGGCTGCAAGAAAGAGCTTTCCATAAGCACTCAGATCAGGCTTACCAGACGCTTTGTCCACTAGAGTGTAGGGCCTCGTACAAAGATTGCATCTTTCCGTCCCCAGGCCTTATTTTCCCTCCTGATGCCTCCCCTCCTCTTCTTATCTGTTAGAGCTGCATTTCATCTGCTCCAGCACACTCGTGATCCTTCACCTTTTCACAACTCGCATGATCCCTATTTTTATTTACCCTGCTTTGCTAAACCACCTTGCCCTTCTTACCCCTTTCCCTTGCCTCCCATCTTCCTCTACCCTCACAGTGTTTTCCTGTGTTTCTGTCCTGTCCTGAACTCTCTTTGCTTTTCTTCCCTGCTTGTTATTTCCTCCGTTCTCTGTGATCTCCCCGGTTACCTCGCTGCTGTTTTCCTCTGCCCTTCATTGTTTTGTCTTCTCTACCCATGTTCTCCCCTGATCCTCCCCTCTCTATAGTTCCTTGTGCTTTGTTGGCGCAACGACACAGACGAGCACGGTCTCACACACACACACACACACACACATCCGCTGGCACGTCTATGCATGCATACACACCCATGTGCCACAGAGAGCAAGAGAAAGGGAGATCATGCTCTGTTTGCTGGGGTGAACACATTGCCTGAGGCTTCAGCAGTGGGGAATGAAAGCTTTCACCTGTGAGATATTGAGTGTGCATTTATGGACTATAGTGTGCATGCGTATTGTTTGTGAGGGAGCGTGTTTTCGTGTGTTGAGGCTTGTATCGTTTCTTGTAATATAGCTACAGTAATATTCGGTTGTAAAGCAGTCCTCAAAACACTGACACTTTCCCTTTGAGATTGCTTTGCCCGTTTTGTCCTGGAAAAGCTTTGTTCTTCATATTAAGTCAGTTTTACTGCAGTTTTTTTTTTTTTTTCCTAAGAAAACAGAACAAAGTTCCTATTTACAGAAATGTATTCATGGCAACTTTTAATACATTTTACAAAGGGTGGAATGGTTTCCGGGTCATCAAACAGGCTTTTCAAGGCGGATGCAATGTGACTTCAAGGGTCAGGAACTGAACAATGCAAATATGTTACATTTTAAGACGTTTTTTTTTTTTTTTTAGAAAGATCTTTTTTGTGGAAAATATGTTTAGCCATGCATTAGCCAATGCCTCTCAGTTCTGTTTCTGTCCTTCAAAAACCTAAGATTACAAGCCTAACTGATCTTAAGGCAGATAAAATTGAAACAAATGGACCTTTTGAATGAAAACCTAAGCGAGAGTTCCTGGGCCCTAAGAACTTTTATCCAGCACTATAAGGTTTCTTTTTCTCTTTCAGAATCCCCAGTATCCCAAATTACAGATTATTTTCTCTCCCCAATCACCTTATCGATCGAACTCACTGACTTGGAGATTTAAGTTGGCCCTGTGTGTCTGCTGAGAGTTTCTCTCTGTGTTAATGGGAATCTCCTGAGTTTGTGCATAATGTGAGCACCCCTACTTGCGTATTCCACCATCTCATCTGATCTTTATGCTGACTTTGCTCCGTGGTTTCCCTTGAGCATCCATCAGTTCACAGGCATGTTGGTCTACAGTGAAGCAAGTTAAAAGAGATCAGTGCCAACAGTGATTGACAGCGACAACTGTTCTTCTCCAGCTTTTGTGTCAGATGTGTCAAGCTAACCTTACTCCACAGTATATCATTATATTCATTGAAGCAATGTTATATCATTTTAAAATGTGAGTCCTGTATTGAACTCTCATAGCTTTAAAATATCTTGTGTTTAAGTGAGAAAGATGGAACGACCACTTCATTTTATGTTTACTCATCTATAGTGATGGTTACTTATGATGACAGTAATACCCATCGGTCAATGTGAATATGATTTAATAGAACTACACTAATAAATATTGTTATACAAATAGCCGATAGAAAATAATCATCTCCACTGCATTCATCCTTAGCTGTACATTTTATACAAGATTATTCTTTTAGATTAGCATAGCAGGCAGCTGTTTTCAGTGAAAATGCCTGATTATAGACTGTATATAAAATATGGAACTACACCCTGCGGCATCACCCATTGATTTGTGAACTAGCTTGACTTCAAGGTTTGGCATTTTGGCCTTTTATTATTAATTTATTTATTTTTGTTTGTTGTGTTTTGAGACGTGCCCGTATTCCGACAAGGTGGTAGAGCTGGGGAGTTATCTGGCCGGCATTTGTTAGCAACATACATCCATAATTCACTGTGATATTAATTTGACTGCTTATTTTGGCTAGTGTAAAACAGAATATAGGCATATTAACACGTCTGAGCATCCGACTCCATGAAATGTATAGGACAACCAAATGGTAAACAAAATGAAAAGGAATCCACCTTTCGTTCAAATAACTAACTATGCGTAACTATAATGGATCGGCATTTATATAAGGCTTCTCTACTCTTACTGACCACTCAAAGCACTTCAGACTGCAAGCCGCATTTACCCATGCATTCATACAGCACTATACACTTAAAGAAATTTACCTACCTCACATCTATGGCCAATGTAGAATCATCAGTTAACCTAACATGCATGTCTTTGGACTGTGGGAGGAAGCCGGAGTACTCAGATGAAAACCCAGGCATGGGGAGAAGATACAAGCTCCACAGCTGGGGTTCAAACCAGAAACCTTCTTGCTGTGAGGCGACATTGCTAACTACTGCACCACCGCACCTTAATACAATTAAAATAGGTGATTTAAACAAAGATAAATTTGCATTTAGCTGTGAAAGCCAGATGTTTAATAATCAAAGGGACAATGAGTATTTGACTTAGAATTATCAATTGGCTGGAAATATGACTCCTAATAAATGATAGCATAGCTGTTTCTGCTTGATGTGTACTTTAAAAAGTTAACTATAACAGCTTTATAAGGTGATAATTTACCAGTGTTGTGTTTACAATTTGTTCTGCTGCCCCCAAGTGGCCAAAAAAATCAATTCACTCAGCTTTACGTAAAAGTAGCATACCATCAAGTAAAAGTCTTTGTAATTTAACCAAAATAAAGAAGCATTTTGAGCTAATTATAAACACAGGGTTATGTATAAGTTGTTTTTGCTTCATTTCTTGTTTTTTTAATGGTGTAATTACACACGGCATCACGGTGGTGCAGGGGTTAACACTGTTGCCTCACAGCAAGAAGGCTCCTGGTTCACTGCCCGGCTGGGGCCTTTCTGATTGGAGTTTGCATGTTCTTCCTGTCCCTGCATGTGTATTCTGGCTTCCTCCACACATGGACTGTGGGAGGACTGCATGCATGTTAGATTAACTGGTGTTTCTAAATTGCCAGTGTACAGTATGTGAGGTAGATGAAGTGTATAGAATAAAGTGCTGTATGAATGCATGGTTAACATGTGACTTGTAGTCTTAAGTGCTTTGAGTTGACAGTAAGACTAGAAAAGCACTATATAAATGCAAGTACATCACATTACATTTATTATGATAGAAACATTTTACTCTGGCTGGTTTAGCAAAGGCATATTTTTACGAATACTTTTACAGGTAGCTTTGTTTATCGTAAGACATCATACACCTTAAAAGCTAGGTTTTGTAAGTGGAATTATTTTCAGAGTAACTATAGCTGTACAATGATTGAGTGAGTGTGTAAGAGAAAAAGAGAGAAAGACAGTAAAACGTTGCATAATTGCCTTTAAAATTGTAATGAAGCACTTGCTTAATTAGGTAAATGTATGTTTGTGTGTTTATTTTTTTCCACCTCTAAAATTAGCTAATGACTCAATGCATGGGCTTCGTTCCTTACACGTGTGTGAGTGTGCTCATGATTACACACTGTAGAATGACATGTATGTACTCTAAGTATGTTTGTGTGTTTGCTTGTTTCTCAAAGCTCCTGCAGCTTTGTCACCTGCTGCCTTTAAACATATTCCAAGTGGCAAATTACTGCCGAAACATATTTAATCCTGCCAAGCCAAAAAAAAAAAAAATAGCTGTTGATAGTTGTTAGTTGTAGTGGGAAACTGCACAGCGTATCATTACAACTAAGAGGCCAAGCAGCTAATTCTAGGGCTCCTTCATGAAGACGTGCTCCTCCTGATTACGCCCCCACTCCTCACTGATCTCTCTCAAACACAAACACTGATGAGGTCTCCCTACAGGCCTTTCATCTATCTCACCACTCAATACAATATAGTTTTGAAACAGATATGGGGAAACTTGTGTGTGATTGTGTGCAGTGTCTTGTTGTAAGGCTCTGTTCAAATACCGCTGCATACAGTCATTTTGCTCTACGTGTTAAACACAGCAGGTCTGCAGCACATAGGAATTATATGTTACTGCATAACATTGAGCTCTCAATGTGTGTATGTGTTTCTATTCCAGTGGCAGTCGGCTATGAGTATGAAGTATGTCCTGGTGTTATCCATTGGGAAAGAAGGACTGCTCTGATGCAGGGATTTGAACTGGTCCCCTCTGACCTTGGAGGATGGTCTCTAGACAAACACCATGCTCTTAACATACGCAGTGGTGAGTTTATTTGTTTGTTTCTTTTTGGCACTGGGAGGCTGGCTGCATTTTTAAAGGCACAAACTGAACTGGACTAACTTGAATTCATTTCAACTAAATTTTGCTTTTGGGGGATAAAAACTGATGTTTTTGCTCCCTTTGACATTGAATTAAATAAGATCCACTGTGTTACTTCTTTTAAGTTATGTTTTGATAGTCTAGACAGAATATATGAAATGCTACAAAGCTTAGAAGTCCAAGATGTCCTTGAAGTAAGGACATCAAATTGCAGGAGTCTGGGTGACTCAGCTACATCGTACTACCAAGCGACACAATAACTAACTGTTATTGTCAAGAGAAATTGCTCAGAAAATAGTTTCAAAATCAACCCCAATTTTGAAATAGTTAGGAAGCTTTGTAAAATGTAAATAAAAACAGAATGCAATGATTTGCTAATCTCATAAACCCATGTTTTATTCACAATAGAACATAGAAAACATATCAAATGTTTGAACTGAGAAAATGTACCATTTTAAGAAACATATTGGCTTATTTTGAATTTGATGGCAGCAGCGTGCCTCAAAAAATTTGGGACAGGGTAACAAAAGGCTGTAAAAGTAAGTGGTCCTGAAAACAAACAGCACTGTAGATGATGAAACAATATCTCATCATCTACAGTTCATAATATCATCAAAAAATTCTAAGAATCTGGAGAAATCTCTGTGCGCAAGGGACAAGGCTGAAAATCAATAATGGATGCCCGTGATCTTCAGGCCTTCAGGCAGCACTGCATTAAAAAACAGGCATGATTCTGTCATGGAAATCACTGCATGGGCTCAGGAACACTTCCACAAATCATTGTCTGTGAACACAGTTCACCGTGCCATCCACAAATGCAGGCTATAGCTCTATCATGCAAAGAAGAAGCCATATGTGAACATGATCCAGAAACACCGCCATCTTCTTTGGGTCAAAGCTCATTTAAAATGGACTGAGGCAAAGTGGAAAACTGTTCTGTGGTCAGGCGAATCAAATTATTTGTGGAAAATATGGACGCTGCATCCACTAAAGAAGAGAGGGGCCATCCAGCTTCTTATCAGGGCTCATATCAAAAGTCTGCATCTCTGATGGTATGGGAGTGCATTAGTGCCTATGGAATTGACAGCTTGCACAAGTGAAAAGGCACCATCAGTGCTGAAAGGTATATACACGTTTTAGAGCAACATATGCTCCTATCTAGATGATGTCTTTTTCAGAGAAGGCATATTTCAGCAAGACAATGCTAAGCTTCATACTGCATCTATTACAACAGCATGGCTTTGTAATAGAAGAGTCCGTGTGTTTAACTGGCCTGCCTGCAGTCCAGACCTTTCACCAACTGAAAACATTTGGTGCATTTGGTCATGAAATCAAAAATTACCCAAAGGTCCAACAACTGGTCTCCTCAGTTCCAAGATTGTTGTTAAAAGAAGATGCTACACAAGGAATGCTACACAGTGGTAAACAGGGCCCTGTCCCAACTTTTTTGACACGTGTTGCTGCCATCAAATTCAAAATAAGCCAATATTTTTCTTAAAATGGTACATTTTCTCAGTTCAAACATTTGATATGTTTTCTATGTTCTATTGTGAATAAAAAATGGTTTGATGAGATTTCCAAATCATTGCATTCTGTTTTTATTTACATTTTACACAGCTTCCCAACTCTTTTTTGGAATTGGGGTTATATATCAAATTTAAATTTTCACCAAAAAAAAATCTTAAGTCATTATTTGTTAAGAGTTTAACACTCAAAATTTTCATGTTTTGCGAGGTTGGTTCAGATTTAAATGACAGAGGCCAAAAAGTCTAGCCATTGTTATAAACTTATAGTGAAATATTGATGCAGAGGAGTGAAAAACATCACTCTTTACTACTCTTTATTACTTCTGCCCCCTTAAATCCACTGTGATGAGTTCAGACAAAACAAAAACAAACAAATATAGCTAATCTGTCTTGTGAAATAACCAAAACTATTCATACTCTGGAAAAAATGTTGTGCTCAAAAGGATTCCAGCAACATTAGCATACACCGACCGATATTAAATATGTTTTAAGGGCCTTTAATGTCGCTTTTGCATTCCTCTCTCCCCAGGAATCCTTCACAAAGGGAATGGAGAAAATGTCTTCTTGTCCCAGCAGCCCCCTGTTATCAACTCTGTGATGGGGAATGGTTTCTACCGGAGCGTCCCGTGTGGCCCAAGTTGCAGTGGCGCAGCTCGGGACATGATGCTATTTGCTCCCGTGGCACTGGCTAGCGGCCCTGATGGCTCTCTCTACGTGGGGGACTTTAACTTCATTCGCAGGGTCCACCCAGATGGATACACCAGAACCATACTGGAACTCAAGTGAGAGTAATGATCTTGTTGGGTATGCTTGTGATAAGACTGCTCTTGGTAAGGATCTCTCACAATAGGAAGCAGTGGGATTTTGCGCATTGGATTCACTTGAGCACAATGTAAAACAAAATTAGCTCAGCTGATATTGGGTTAGTATGGCATTAGCTGTGGATGGCATCTGCAGTTGTGATCTATTTGATCTCGGTAGAATTCTTTCTGAAGTTTGCCTTCACGCAAAGGGGGAGTGTGTGAGGTTTAGACATCACAGACTCTAATCTACCTCTTTAGGATGCGAGAGAAGCTGAAAGTCTCTGCTGTGAAACAAAGATACGTTTTTTTCTCTGCATTAGGACGATGATATCTCCAACTGTGCTCCAGGCACTACATTCTCTCATTTCTGTATTTTCTCAAGCGTAGAATCTCGATGGGATTGCACAGTCATTTGTCCTGTAAAGTGTTCTCCTTATGTAACTTTACTCTCATTCACTGTTATTATTGTATGTCTGACTAATATTTCTGGTTCAGGCGGAGGTTTCACACTGTCTGTATTTGATACTTCCCTGTCCTCTGGGAGGAAATGCCAAAAAGGCTTCCTGTTTAGGTTAATATTTAATGTGAAACAATACAGCTGTCTAAATCAACCCAAATTTCACTTTATGGAGAGAAAATTTTGTAGCCTATGAAATTCTGAGTGACTCTCGTTAGCCTCATAAATAATTGTTTTTTCCTTCTCTTCTCTCCTTTTCAAACACTCCTTAATGGCTTGTTATCAGAAACCGGGACACCAGACACAGGTGAGAACTGGTGATTAACACCTCCTTTATATACCTGCACAAACATGTGTCAAGAGGAAAGACAGTTGCAAAATGCCCCGCAGAGCTTTAACTTTGTTTGTTTGCTTCCTTTAAATTGCATTGACCCGCTTTCCCCTTGAACACACACATGCACCCAAGTTCTGCACACACTCCGAATGCAGCTAGATCTATGAAAGTCTCGTTTAAATTTCACTAGGTGATATTAAATTTGTACGTTGGACCACAGCCAAAATGTCAAGGTTTTCATTTTTTTTAGAGGATTACTGAAAGTCTGTTTGGAGGATGCCTCGGTTCATTCATTTCCTGATCCAGACTAAAAGCCCAAGGCCGGGAGTGGCCTCAGCATCGTCCCTGGCCTCAAGCCTCTGTGGTGATGTGAGCTCTATACGCTGTGTTTGACAGAAGATTAGACAGATGTTATAGGGTTTCGGTGTGTGTCTGTGTGTTTGGATGTTTGTGTGTCTGCGTGTGTACCACTATCATGGGTAATATCGAGCTGACTGCGTGTGCACTTGTGGGTGTTTGTGAGACTGAAAGAGGGGGTTTATCCAATTTCAAAACACAGACTATTTTTCACGATACCATATCTCTACCATGCCAAAGTTTTAAGCCGTGGAGTAATGATATTCTGATTGGGTTGTACTGTGTGGGTGGGCATGAACAAATGTCAAAAAATATAAATATGCAAACCCTGGTAATTTTCTACTGTAAAGCCATAGCCAGGGTTTCCCAACTGGGGGCTGCTTTACCTCAATGGGGTATTTCTTGCGGTGGAGAGATTGCTGAGTAGCTCAGGAAATTTGAATAAAAGGAAAGAGAAGAAGCAGAAAAGTCGACACAAGTAAGACAAAGAATGAAAGTAAGTGCTGGAGGTGAGTTGCCTTGAGATCGGCTGAACTTTACTTTGTGGCTTACCTGAACTTATGCTATGCTCTGTTTAGTAGAACTACATAAAATAGTTGCCAAAATGGATAAATAATGATTCTTATGAGGCATTTAGCCATAAGTTAAATATGTATAAATAATAAATATAATAAATATAAATGCAGACTTTAAAAAAATCAGCTAAAAAATTGTAATAAAGAATCTTCTAATATACGTTATTAACAGTAAATGTGATTCCAGCCTGAAATAAATTCAAATGAATGCATTTAGAAGATCATGGGTTGTGTCAGTGAAGGAGTATTTGAGTTAATGTGTGAGATAAAGTGAGACAAAAAGATTGGAAACCACTGGTCTAAGCCTATACTGTATGAACTGGATTCTTCTGAAGGCACTTCGGATAGCGTTTCCTTACCCTGGAGGTTTCTCTTTTAGTTTGTGCTTCCTTCTTTTTCTCCACAGCAGCTTTTTACTGTTAGCAGCATGTTAGAGTTTCTGCTTTATTCCATGCTATTGTTCTCCTAAGTCAAATACATTAATTATTCATCCATATTCAGCTTTCAAAGCTTTTCACTATGCATTCTTCCCAGCAAAGTGCCGATCAGCCAAAAGGGCTTCAAAACAAGGTGCTCTCTGAGGGGAGACAATATGGGAAGTACTCAACATGAAACCACTGTCTATTCTTTCCCCTTTAAGAGTTTGAGTGAGGAGTAAAGCAAATAGGGGAGGAAGTCCTCCACAATATTATCTGAGAGCCTAGATGGTCGATTTAGAGAGACAGTCAGGAACGGCTAGATCACTGTGTCTATCAACTCTGATCACTGTTTTGTTATTACGTGCGGTGGGAACAAGCAAGACTGGAATGGGATTGTTTGTGCTCTGGTTGTTGTTGTTGTTCATTTTCCTTCCACTGGATGAATGTATTCGGAGCTATGAGCATCTAATTGAGAAAAAGACAGGTGAAGCGATTTGTAATCAGTTATATGCACCGTGCAATGCTTGTGGTAGCTTCAAGAGGCCCGGCAAATATGATATGCTGCACGCTGAGCAGTGGCACATTTTGAAACTCAGTGAATAACTCTCTTAGGATCAAGTTTAAATTATGTATGTGCAGTTCAGTGCTGAGCTCTGTAAACAGTTATGCACTTAATGGACTAGATGACTGACAGCATGCCTTCCGATGTTGCAGTGTTTTTTTGTTTTTTTTTCCCTTCAGGGTAGTGAGAAGGTTCAGGCTTATGTCAAAAGTAAGTATTCTCTTTTAAGAGGAAGGGATACTGGGGGTAGAACAGTCCTGAAGTGTACAAGTGCTGTCCAAAGCAAACTGAAAATTATAAGGACACATTGGCTACAAAAAAAGAAAAGGTTTTTAGCTGTGTAAAAATATTTTAATTGAGCACAAGCATGACAACAGAAATATTTTTCTTGACATTGTAATTTTCCTTGCAGGACATTTTTTATTGAATAGCTATGGGAGAAAGGAAGGAAAAAAGAAAACTTTAACATGGTGTCTTCAAGTTTAATTGGCAGGAAGCCTTTGACCAGACCCAGCTGACATTGGATTTCACGCTACAAAGTAATTGCCTGGAACTCAGTTAGTTACAATGTTCAAAGTACAAAATTTTAATTCCCTCACACTTTTTTTGATCACTGTGTTCAAGTCTTAATAATAATGCAACACAACGCAACACAATAGCCTGACAATATCAAAGGTTTTATGTAATTAATGAACTGCGGACTATATGTACAGAAGCAAGTCAAATCATGTCTGTACAGCTGCTTGCCGACAGTGTTGGCATTTATCAGACACAAAGGACAGTAGACAGCTTTAAGGAAGTATAAGGGTGAATAATGTCAGTTATCACAGTGTGCTAATGTAATCCTAAAGCTCCGAGGACTAAAAGACAATTTCATATAAGCAGTATGACGTGTACATGGCTCCATAGTGAGGTCTTTCTTCCTGTACAACATGCTGTCTGTTTGAGCCTCTTGCCGAATAAGTGCCAAGGCTTTTGTTCATAAAAGAACAATAACAACAATGGGCACTTATTTGTCCTCATGACTCATTCAGCTAAGGTCAGATTTGCCTGGGTTTAATTTTGGTCTGGGACCTTTGTTGAATGTTCTCCCCCACTCCCTGTTATTGTTCCGTCTTATTTTCTGTTGCAGCATTGTTTGTTTTACACTGTACCACGGTTCATAGAAAGACCATAAAGTTAATAATTAAAGGTAACATAAAAGCGATCACACATAACATACAGTGGGTTCAGAAAGTATCCAGACCCGCTTCACCTTTATGTTGCAGCCTGATGCTACAATTGTTTAAATTCTTTTTTTCCCCTCATTAATCTACACTCAGTACCCCATAATGAGAAATTGAAAACAGAATTTTAGGATTTTTTGTAAATTTATTAAAAATAAAAATACTGAAATATCACATTTACAAAAGTATTCAGAACTTTTGCAAAAACACTAGAAATTTAGCTCAGGTGCCTCCCATTTCTCTTGAGATATTTCTACACCTTTTTTGGAGTCCACCTGTAGTAAACTAAATTGATTGGACATGATTTGGAAAGACACACACATCTCTGTAGAAGGCCTCACAGCTGACAATGCATATCAGAGCAAAAACCAAGCCATGAGGTCAAAGGAACTGTCTACAGAGCTCAGAGACAGGGTTGTTGCAATGCACAGATCTGGGGAAGGCTACA